>VURO01027482.1:54912-75562 GCA_015108175.1 Pelvicachromis taeniatus
GGTGCAGCTGATGGAGGACAAATGGAAACCTTTACTTTATCACGCTGCCTGAAAACATTCACAGTGGTTTCAATATAGATTTCTATCTCATCTTACCGTATTCATCTCTGCAGATAATAGTATCCGTCTGCTCGGAGGGTGGACTGAGAGCGCCGGCCGCATTCTTGGCCCGAATTCTGAACTCATATTTGCAGCCCTCTTGCAAATTTGTGACAGTGAATGCAGGTTCCACAACATTCACATTGTTTGCCTTTACCCAGATTTTAGAAGGCAGGTCTCGTTTCTCGATAATGTAGCCCGTCAGTCGGTGGCCACCATCAAACTGAGGTTCAGTCCACTGGAGCGTCACAGTGCTCCTAGTAATGCTGATTACATCTGGTTTACCAGGTGCATCTAGTGGGATGGGATATGCAAATAATAAATGTATTGTTGTATATTTGAAAATCTATTTTTTAAAGATATTTGTCATTTCTTTTACTTACCAATGGGGTCCAGGGCCACCTGTGGATCAGTGGGGGCACTTGGTCTACCAATTCCAGCCAAATTAATTGCCATCACTCTGAACTCATACTCCAGACCTTCAGTCAGCCCAGTAACTTTGTGTTCCTTCATCTTCAAGGCAGCTGGGCTTGCCCTCTTCCACAACATACTGTTTCTCTCCTTGAACTCAACATGATAGCCTGCACATAATGCCAAAGCAAAATAAAGCAAAATTTACACATAAGGTTTATCAAGAATACCAGGACACAATTACATATTTGTTGACAGTTCAATTAAGTTCAGTTTTATTTATATAACCCAAAATAACAACAACAGTTGTCACTGAAATTGTAAGGTAAAGACCCTACAGTTGTACAGAGAAAGCAATCAGACGATCCCTTATGAGCAAGCACTTTGGTGACAGTGGGAAGGAAAAACTCCCTTTTAACAGGAAGAAGTCTTCGGCAGAATCAGGCTCAGGGAGGGGCGGCTGTGATGTGTGAGGGAAAGAAGACGGGAGAAAAGACACGCTGTGGAAGAGAGCCAGAGAGGAGGCTGGTCAAATGTTAATGCACGCCATACCGGTAATGGGAGATCCTCCCGTCTTCCTTGGATCAGTCCAGGCAAGATAAGCTGAATCATGGCGCATGCTCATGATCTGAGGAGGAGCAGGAGCATCAGGAACATCTGTAGAAAACAATGAGGGAAAGTGATGAGCAGTCCAAAATTACAAATATTTAAGTACAGCACAATTCAGCCTGTGAAATAGTGTACAGGACTTACTGAATGGATGTTTGGCTACGATGGGCTCAGATTTGAGTCCTTCGCCAACCCCATACTTGTTCTCGGCACATACTCTGAAGATGTATTCTGTGCCCTCATGAAGACCAGTTACTCTCATGGTGTTGGTCTCCACAGCAGAGGACACAGTCACCCACATGTTTGTGATGGAGTCCCTCTTTTCCAGGATATAGTTGGTAATTTCAGAGCCACCATCATCCTTGGGAGGACCCCACTTTAGTGTGGCACCATCAGCAGCAACATCTTTGAACTTCACTGGTCCTACAGGAATGCCAGGTTTACCCACCACCCTAATAAGGAAGAAGGATCATTTATGTGGAGAGACTGTTGTATGGACATGGCCTAAACAGGCACAGCGCGATTCACTTTGAGGAAAATATTCTTGATACTCTATCGCATGATCCTTACCTGACAAAGATGGTGGACTCTTTGCTCCCAGCACTGTTTCTCAGGGTGATGGTGTATTTGGAAGCATCAGTCCTTTGGCAGTCCCTGATGAGGAGGGTGGTGTTAACTGCTGAGGACTCGGCACACACTCGGCCGGTGTCTGTCAGGTCTTCATCATCTCCCTTCTTCCAGGTTACCTTGGGCGTAGGCTTGCCAATAATTGGGATCTTCAGGCGGACGGTACTGCCTTCCTTGGCAATGTAGCACATGTTGGGCAACTCCCTCAAGTCACAACTGGGAAGAACTTTATAGGAAAGGAACAACTACTTAATACATCCATATTTAAAGACTTACTTAGTGAGTTATTTGTCTTTCATAAAAGGAGATACTTACTGAGCTGGTCCTTGGCAACCACTTTGAGCTCCTTGGGAGCGCTCTCTCCTGTGTCATTCACAGCTTTGACTCTGTACGTATACTCTCTATCCTCCAACAGGTCCTTGGCACTGTACTGCATATTCTTAGACCTCATTAGCTCCTTGTATTTATCCTCACCATTGAGAACTTCAAGTACGTAGCAGATGATGCGACTACCACCATCAGTGAGGGGTTTCTTCCAGCTTAAAGTGCAAGAATCCTTGGTAACCAGCAGGGTCTTGAAATCCATAACAGGCCCAGGCTCCTCTGTAAAATTAAATATAATTAGTATGACAGCTGGAGGAACGAAATCCAAGTAGATAAGCTGTTATGATCCAACCCACCTGTTGCTCTGACTGAATCAGCAGTCTCACAGAACTCTCCAGTACCGAGCTGGTTAACCGCTGCCACTCTGAAGCAGTAGGACCGCCCAGCGTCTAGGTCTGGAACCTTGAATGATGTCTTATCACAATTGGTGGAAACAGTGGACCAAGCCTTCCTCTCAGTGTCACGCTTCTGTACTATGTAGTGGGTAATTTCAAAGCCACCATCAATCAGAGGAGCGTCCCAGTAGATGGAGGAACTGTCCTTACATGCGTCCTTCACCATTAGATTAACTGGCGGCCCAGGAGTGTCTGCAGAGATACAACATATCAGTGTTGTTTATTTTAAATATGAACGAATCAAGAAACTAAGACTAATCGTTGGTGACTAATATCAATCTGACTTAATTAATGAATGCATTTGTTTAGTGAAATAACTTCCTGTACTGACCAAACACTTTGACAACGATGGTGTACATCTTCATGCCCGCTGAGCTCTCCAAGTTCAGAATGTATTTGCCAGCATCATATCTGTTCACTTTCTCCACCATCACCATGGTGTCGAGATTGGTGGATTTGATGATGATGCCCTGACGGTCCTTAATGTTAGTGTTCATCTTTGCCCAAGTTATCTTGGGAGTGGGGCGACCCTTGATGGTGGCATGCAGTCTCATGGTGGCGCCAGCACGTAGCTCCAGGCCCTCCTTCAGCGCTGCACTCAGGTCCGCCTCAGGAGCCACTGTACAAACACACAGAGAGAAAGTTACAAAGTCTGAAGTCCTGCTAATTCTTTTTACATCAGTCTTGGTCATGATCCTCCCAACCATGAGCAGCTCTTTTAATGTTGTACCTAAATGATTTTGTAGATGTACTGCTTAATCACTGAATTAAAATACACGCAGCCTGGAAATACATACCAACGATGTCCTTGGCAACGTGTTTCCCAGGTACTTCAACTGGTTCACCAAAGCCAATCTTGTTGACAGCAGTAATGCGGCACTGGTACTCTGACTTGTGAATGAGGTTTTGAATGATGTAGTGGGTCTCCTGCAGGTTCCTAGGGACATTACAGCGGATCCAGTCTTTGGTGTCTGTCCTCTTGCACTCCACCAAGTATCCAATAATGGGGCTTCCACCATTGTTGGTGGGAGCAGTCCAGGCAAGACTGATGGTGCTGTGGGTGGTGTCAGTCACACTGGGATTGACAACAGGTCCAGGAGGAGCTAAAGAAAGCAGATTGACCCAATTTAGGTTATATGTACATTTCAGTACAAATAGGTAAGACTGAAAGATATATTCAAAGTTCTCAGAGCTAATGCAGGTAGGACTCACTAATGGGATTCTGTGCAACAGTGCCAGAAGAAGGCTCGCTGGGTTTGCTGGGCCCAGCCACGTTGACAGCAGTAACTCTAAACTCATACTCGACTCCCTCTGTGAGGCCTGTAACTTCCAGACTTCTTTCTGTCAGTGGCTTCCTATTTAACTTGGTCCAATTCATTTCCTTCGTCTCTTTCTTTTCCAACATGTAACCCAGGATAGTGGACTTTCCATCATCTGCAGGCTCCTTCCAGCTCACGGTCATACGGTCCTTGGTCACGTTGGTGATCACGGGGGCTTCACACGGGCCAGGGACAGCTGGAAGTAACACCAAATGTTAGATGATATTTTTTTAAAAATCTAATTCTAAATAAGCTGAACATGGACACGTTGTGAAAAGAAGCTCTACATGATGACATTAAGCTGGTTTGATGTAGCTGCTTGTCTCTATGTCACAGGGTTAGACCTAGTTTATGTGACTGATTGTTGCAATGCTCCAATGCCATAAATGCGTTCTGTGATATATGAACTCGGACAAAATGCCAGTAATGACTCACTGAAGGGGTTCTTGGCGATGACAGGGCCAGTGATGAGAGGGTCTCCAACTCCCCATGTGTTCTCAGCACGGATCCTGAACTGGTATTCATGACCTTCAATTAACTTTGCCACATTGAACTCAAGGATGTCACCCTTGATTTTACCTGCAACCTGGGCCCATTCAGGCCTACTGGTTTCACGCTTGTCCACAATATAGTTGGTGATTGGGGCACCACCATCCTTAAGAGGAGGTTCCCAGGACAACTTGATGCTAGTGGCAAACACCTCAACACATTTGTAATTTGCAGGCGGACCAGGTACATCTGAAAATTAAGTTCATGTAAAATGTCAGATTGGACATTGTGACTCTGAAGGACATTGCACTTGGATCTCGATTTAGCTTCAAGACTTTTTTTTATATAAAAGAAAGTTTTTACCTAGCACAGTGACCTGGATCTCAGCAGTCTTGGAGCCACTGGCATTCTCAGCCAAGATGGTGTATGTTCCTGTGTGCTCCTTGGTGACATCTGTCATTTCCAGCTGAAAGTGATTCCTTTGGTGGGTAATAACCTGGCCTTCACCTGACTTCAGGTTGTCATCTCCTCTCTTCCAGGTCACTCTGGGCATGGGTTTACCGAACACGCCAGCCTCCAGGAGGATTGTGGTTCCAGCCTTCACCTTCAAACCCTTCTGCATCCTGGCATTGAGCTCCACCCTTGGAGGAACTATATTAATGAAAAAGATGTAAATGAACACAAAGCTCCAAACTGTCATAGAAATGTGGTTATTATGATTGACAACGCCGTTGTCAAAACTTCTAACCATTTTCAGCACACACGAGGACAGGGTCTGTGGGTTCGGAGGGACTGCTCATGTTGACAGCAGTCTTAGCAATGACTCTGAACTGGTACTGCAAGTCTCTCTCCAGGCCAGTAACTGTGTACTCCTCCTTAGGCACATTCTGGCTACTTGTGTTGCAGCGTATCCACGTGTCTCCTGGGACCCGCAGGGCCTCAACATAGTAACCAATGATCTTGCTACCTCCATCATTCTTAGGACGGGTCCAAACCAGAGTGACTGAGTTCTTGGTTACATCCAGGACTTCAGGTTTACCTGGAGTGTCTGTAGTGCATAACAAATACATTAGTTTAAATAAGATGGATAATCTATTCTAATCTAATAGAATGCCAGTCTAGCTTACCAACGGGCGTTCTAGCAGTGAAGAAGTCCGTCTTCTTGCTTGGTTTACCCTGGCCAGCACGGTTGATAGCCGATACTCTGAAGGTGTATTCCAGGCCCTCGATGAGGCCAGCACATGGGTACTCAGTGGTTCGAACAACAGTGTCATTGGCCTTCACCCACAGCAGACTGTTCCTCTCTTTGCGCTCGATGTAGTAGCCTGTGATGGGGCTGCCTCCATCGCTCTCGGGCTTATCCCAGGCCACAAACATGCAGTCTTTGTTGGTCTTGTTGATGCGGCAGTTAGAGGGTTCACTTGGAACATCTGGTGACAGGAAACAGAGTTCATTTAGATTCTGTACTGTACACCAGTTTTCAAGTACATAGTTGACCAACACTAGGCGTGAACCTTAATCTCTGCTAAGCTAAATATTTGACATGGACCTACCAAAGGGGAACTTGGCGACCATCCTGTCGGACTGAACGGGGTCTGAGACACCAAAGCGGTTCTCAGCACGGATGCGGAACACATACTCCTTGCCAGGGATAAGCTTTCCCAGCCTGCAGTTAGTCTTTGGGCATGTGGAGACAGCAGTCACCCAGTCGCCTCTAGTCACGTCACATTTCTCCACCACGTAGTTAGTGATGTTGCTCCCTCCATCCTCCAGAGGTTTATTCCAGGATAAGGAGCAAGCATCAGAGTCAATGTCGCTGATCTCGACAGGGCCCTGAGGAGGTCCAGGTATATCTGAAATGCACATGGTTACAGTTCACCAATCAGGTTCTTCATCACATTCGTGCTTTTTTTGCTGATGTCAAATATGCAAATTTCTTTTTTTTTAAATTATTATTTAATGTAGGGGCACTGACCTCTGATGACAATCTTCATGGTCTGTGTCACCTTTGCAGTGCTGTTCTCAGCCACAAGGCTGTACTCTCCAGTGTCAGTCCTTGATACGTCTTTGATGATCAAGACACACAAGTTGCCTGACTGATGCACGGCCAGGCAGCTGGATGGGACCACCGCTTTTTCACCACGCAGCCACTTGCAGACTGGGGTAGGTTTTCCTGAAACCACTGCCTCCACTCGAAGCTTGGCTCCAGCTCGAGCACTTGCTGCCTCTGGCATGACAATCTTTGGTTCCACTGGAGGACAGGATGTGAGAATGAGCTCAGTACATTACCCGAGGTGCTTTACAATGCAAAAATACAATATTAGAAAGAATCCCCAACAATCAGGTTGACTAAGCACTTTGGCGACAGTGGGAAGGAAAAACTCCCTTTTAACAGGAAGAAACCTTCAGCAGAGCCAGGCTCAGGGAGGGGCGGGGCCATCAGCCGGGACTGTTTGGGGGTGATGGAAGGACGAAGACAGCAGAGTGAAGCAGGATGACAGACAGAGTTTAAAAATGACTAATGATTAAATATAAGAGTGGTACACAAACACAGTGAGTGAAGAAGAAACACCCAGTGCATCATGGGAGTCCCCCAGCAGTCTGAACCTATCACAGCATCACTAAGGGAGGATTCAGGGTCACCTGATCCAGCCCTAACTATATGCTTTAGCAAAAAGGAAAGTTTGAAGCCTGATCTTAAAAGTAGAGATAGTGTCTGTCTCCTGAATCCAAACTGGGAGCTGGTTTCCATAGAAGCTGAAGGCTCTGCCTCCCATTCTACTTTGAAATACTCTAGGAACAACAAGTAAGCCAGCAGTGTGAGAGCCAAGTGCTCTAATGGGGTGATATGGTACTACAAGGTCATTAAGATAAGATGGGCCTGATGGTTTAAGACCTTGTATGTGAGGAGCAGGATTTTGAATTCTGGATTTAACAGGGTGAGAATGAGAAGAAGCCAGTATGAAAGAAAAGTGGTCTCTCTAGTCCCAGTTAGTGCGCTCCCTGCAGGACTGTGGAGCGTCTGCAGTCTGTCAGGAACGTTTTAGAGATACATGAAGTAAAAGAAATCAGTCGTAGGCTTAGCCTCCCCCCTCAGCCTGAACCGAACAAGCAATTAAAAAAGTACGTTTTAAAATTTTTGCTAATTACAGCACAAATGGCCACGGCGTGACAAACTCTGAGTAAAACTCGTGTTTCAGACACAACTTACACATCTGTTCCTTGACCTCGACAGGCTCTCTGGTCTCAGTGAACAAGCTGAGGCCCATCATGTTTTTGGCAGCCACTCTGAACTTGTACCTCTTGCCTTCCTTCAGTCCACTGATGCTGACTGTCAAACCTTTAACGGTAGTATAAGCGTTCCACACTTCCTTTTCAGGCTCTGGCTTCTCGTCCTCCTCTTCAACTGATGGTGGTGGAGGTGGTGGAGGTGGTGGAGCAGCTTCCTCTCCCTCAGGAACCTGTGGTAATGTATAGAATGAATGATTTGCAGACCTATAGGAGAGAATATGCTCTTGGAAAAAAAAAAGAATTAGCAAAAAGCAAATGTTATATTGTGAATGTTGATACTATATATGAGACAATTTCACAGAGAAAAATTTTTTTTTTAATTCAAAAAATAATTCAACAGTTTATTGAAGCTTTTTTGCTAAGAGTGAGTTTGGCTCCATAACAAACCTCCACGGCTGCTGGGGGCTCTGGGGGAGGTTTGACCTCGATGTATTCAATTACGTAACCATCAATCTTGGCACCACCGTCCTGTGCGGGCTTCACCCACCCGACCAAAGCGCTGTTCTTCGTGATTTCTAGAACTTCGATTTTCTGACAAGGATCTGGCTTGCCTGAAAGCAAACACAATCAAATACTTGTGTTCACTTGTTCGTTATGACTAATGAAAAACCATATCTGAGGTATCTGTGCCTGTTTGTGTTGTTGTCATTAGACCTGATACGTACTGACAGGATCGGAGGCCAGGTAGGAAGTGGGCGTCACTTTGGGAACCCCAGACCCATACTCATTGACAGCCGTGACCCTGAAGTAGTATTCAGTTCCTGCTATCAGGTTGTTGACTTTGAATGGAATCTTATCGAGTGCTACTTCAGCCTTGACAGTCGCCCATGTCTTGCGGTCAATCTCACGCTTCTCTACGATATAATGTGTGACGTCACTGCCGCCGTTGTTCTCTGGAGGGCTCCAGGACAGCATGGCTGAGGTCTGTTTGATGTCTGTAGCTTCCAGATTCATCACGGGTCCAGGAGTGTCTGTTATGACATTTGGATTATTTTATAACTTATACATTTACCAAAATAAAAGCATTTTCAACTGCATGGTAGCACTACGAGTTCCGTAATGAGCAGGACTTACCCAGAACCTTCACATTGACAAACACAGCTTTCTCTCCAGCAGGACTCTGCAGAGTCAGGCAGTATTTTCCAGATTCGTCGCGTGTGCTGTTGGGAATGACCAGGAAGGTCATGGTGTCAATGATGTCGACTTTACCCTTCCTCACCACGTTGTCAATACCCATCCTCCTCCAAGTGACCTTTGGAGGTGGTCTGCCTCTGATGGTGGCACATAATCTGATGGGACAACCGGCCCTTACTGTCAGCCCCTGTTTCAGGTTGGCGTCCAAGTCGATCTCGGGTGCCTCTGTTGGAAGAGTAACAGTGCAGTTGTTATCTCGTAATAGCAAACATGGAGGACATTTTAATGTAAATCCACAGTACTCAAGCCTAAATACGTTTGCTGTTACACTTCACGTGAACTGTAATTCCATGACTTCCTCACCTAGAATCTCCCTGGGAATCACAGCACCTTCCAGACTGCACGGCAGGCTCATGCCCACCTGGTTCTGAGCCGATACTCTGAATTCATACACCAGGTTCTCATCCAGACTTGTGACTGTGAACTCGCATGTGATTAGCTGAGCTGCCACGTTGCACCTCTTCCAGCCATCATCTCCTTTCTTAACAGATCCCTGTGCCCTCATCTCCACAACATAACCAATGATGGGAGCTCCACCATCTGACACAGGCTTGGTCCACCCCAAGGTGACTGTGGATTTGGTGCTGTCCAAAACCTTCAAGTTAGTAGGAGGTGCAGGAGGCTCTGTAATAAGATAAGAATGGTTTGTGTAGCCACTGAGGCCTTCTAGACTATCAGTATTAAGCAGAACGTAAACATTATTATTAGTAACATACCAACTGCGTCCTTCGCAGTGATTGCACGTGAAGCCTTGCTTGGGTTGCTGATGCCAATTTCATTCACCGCCTTCACTCTGTATTGGTATTCATGAAGTGGAAGGAGTCCAGTAACTGTGAAGCGAGTTCCAGGAATTGGATCCTTGTTGACAGGAGACCACTTAACAGCATGCTCCTCTTTCTTCTCCAGCAGATACCCTGTGATTGGCTTTCCACCATCTTTTTCTGGCTCGGACCACTGAACAGTCATCTCCTCCTTGGCAATCTTGATGACCTCTGGTGCTTCTGGAGCACCCGGTACACTGAATTGCGTTCCAGCAACAATGGCTTCACTCTGTACAGCTGGTCCGGAGCCCATCTTGTTCTCGGCTCTAACTCTGAACGTATACTCATTACCCTCAATAAGACGAGTTACCTTCGCTTTGTTAGTGATGACGGCATTGGAGTGAACAGACCAGACTCCCCTCTTGGTCTCACATTTCTCAATTATGTAGTTGTAGATATCACAGCCACCATCATCCTCTGGGATTTCCCAGGCCAGATGACACCTGTCATTAGTGATACCAGACACCTTGAGATCCCTGATAGGGCCAGGTTTATCCAGGACAATGACTTTGGCGTGGGCAGAACATGTTCCTGCATTGTTGGAGGCAGTAACAGTATATTTGCCACTGTCGGTGCGCCGTGCTCCAGTAATCAGAAGTTTAGAGAAGTCTGCACCGGTTTCGATTTGAAGCCTGGGGCCCTTCTTAATCTCCTCTGTGCTTTCGTCCCTGGTCCATTTGATGTCAGATTGGGGTTTGCCCGTCACTATTGCCTCTATAGGAATGGAGTCTCCTGCTTTTACTACAAGGGTTCCATCCAATTTAATCTTGATCTCAGGCACCACTAACTGCTCCTTAACCATGACTTCAGCTGTGGTGACCCAGTTGCTTTCACCTCCCTCATTCTTAGTCTGAACTCTGAACTGGTAGATCTGGTTTTCAATACATCTGTCAGCCATGAAGTAAGTCTCCTTGATGGCACCCTTGTGAAGCCTTTCCCACTCATCAGCCTCCTTTGGTTTCTTTTCAATATGATAACCCAGATTGCGGCTACCGCCATCATAATCTGGCTTCCTCCACTTGAGGAAGCAGAAGGTCTTGCCTATCTCAGATATATGGAAGTCAACGGGTTCACCAGGTTTCTCAATGGGATCAACTGCCAATACAGGTGTCTTGGTCTCAGTAGGTGGACCAGCACCAATCTTGTTCTCTGCGCTGACCCGGAAGAAATATTCACAGCTCTCTGTAAGAGGAGCCTTTATCAGACGCTTGGTGCAGTCACTGGAAATCACTGTCCATCCTCTCTGACTGGGCTGACGACACTCAATAATGTACTGCGTGATCTCAGTTCCTCCATTGTCTTCAGGGTTCTCCCAGGAGACCATGCAGGATTTCTTGGTCACATAAGCCACTTTTATATTCTGGCAAGCTCCTGGTGTGTCTAGGACATTAACAAGAATGGTAGCCTGTGCCTGCCCACTGCTGTTCTTAGCCACAATAGCATATTTACCATAGTCTGATCTGACTGCATCGTTTATGATCAGTTCGCACAGTGGGTAGTTGTTGTTCATCTCTGTGCGCTTGTCCCTGGCCAAAGCTCTGGCATCCTTGGTCCAAGTGATCTCAGGATCTGGTCTGCCTTTGACTCTAGTGACCAAACTGATAATCTGACCTGCTCTGACTGTCACAGAGTCACGGCATGACACATCAACAACAACTTCAGGTGGTACCAGGATGTCCTTTGCCAAGATAGTCTGAGGTAACTCCCTGGGTTCACTGTCTCCAACCTTATTGGTGGCTCTGATGCGAATTCTGTACTCTAGTCCTTCGATGAGGCCCGGAACTCTGTAGGCACACATCTTGACAAGGTCTTTGTTAATTCTGTCCCACTGGGCCGTTCCTGACTTCTGAGCCTCAATTACATACCCCAGAATGGGACTACCTCCATCTCTTGTAGGCTTGGTCCAACAGATGTCAGCATGGGACTTACTCCAGTCTTTCAGTTTAGGATTACCAGGGGGGCCAGGTTTGGTGATGGCTCGGGTGGCCTTGATGGGATCAGAGGTAAGGGAGGGCTCACTGATACCAGCAATGTTTTCTGCAAACACTCTGAACTCGTACGTGTTCCCTTCAAATAAGCCAGAGACTCTATATCTGAGGTCCAGCACAGGTGTCTTATTGACACGAATCCACTTCCCTGTCATTTCTCTGCGTTCAACCACATAACCACTGATTGGACTTCCTCCGTCGTAGTCAGGCAGGCTCCATGACACCGTTACAGCATTCTCTGTGATATCAGAACATTCTGGCGGGCCTGGTGGGCCGGGAGGGTTAAACATGTGTTTGGCAATAGTTGGAGGACTCTCAAGTGGCGCACCGATACCAATCTTGTTCTCCGCACGTACTCGGACGATGTACTCACGGCCTTTCTCTAGTCTGGACACCTTGGCTCTGGTCACTGTGCCACTGGAGCTGACCACAGACCAAGGCTCCCATGGTTTTTTCACATCCTTCTTTTCCACCACGTAGTTGGTGATAGGTGTTCCACCATCATCCTTTGGGGCTCTCCATTGGATCATCATATAATCAGGGGTGACTTCCAAAATATTAATGGGTCCAATGGGTGGACCTGGAAGATCCAGCACGGTCACATGAAGGGCAACAGTTTTGCTGCCTGCAGGATTTGACACAGTGAGTGTGTACTCTCCGGTGTCTGCTCTCTGGCACTCAGGGATACTTAGGGTGGTGGTAGATTCAGCTGACTGAATGTGATAGCGGCCCTCAGATGTGATCTCTTTGCCATCAGTCATCCATTTGGCAGTGGGAAGAGGGATGCCCATCATCTTGGCTGGGAGAGCTATAGCAGTGCCAGCTTTGACAATGAGACCCTCAATAAGCTTTACGTCCACTTCAATAGTAGGTGGCACTGAAAGAGTAACACAGCAGAAATATTACTTTAGGCTGTTAATGCTGAGCATGTACAATACATCATTGTACACTTCTGTTTCTTACATGTTTTCTCCTGACAGGTGACGGGGACGCTGGTGTCGGGACGGCTCACGCCAATGGCATTCTGAGCTTTGACCCTGAAGCGGTAAGTCTTGCCCTCCTCCAGGCCTGTGACATGGGTGTGGTTGTTGCTTACAGTCTTGAAGGTGACCCAGTCAGTCTGACCCTCTTCCTGGTGCTCCACAATGAAGCCGGTGATTTCACTCCCGCCCGTGCGGTCAGGCCACTCCCACGCCAACCAAACCTCTGTCTTCTCGGCATCAGTGTGGTGCAGGTTCTTGGGTGGGCCAGGAGGATCTGAAGGTATCCAGGAAATAAGGAATTCATTGATTTTTATTGATGGGACTCAAAACGTTTACATTTACAGTTACACTTTTAAAGCTTCACTTTACTTTACAAAGACAACATTTGCCTGAAGGCACTTTTTATTGTAAGACAAAGACCCTGCAATGACTCGACACACTATCAATTTACAGAAATAGCTGAAGAACCACTAAAAGTTACTGAGACAATTTGACTTTCACTCACAGAGAGGATCCACAGCCTTGATGGGTGTTTTGGTCACTACATAATCACTCCTGCCAAACTGGTTCTCTGCAGCTACCCTGAACAAGTACTGGATCCCTTCCATCAGGTACATGGCCATCAGACTTAGCTTCTTATTGGCTGCAGCAACAGGTACCCACTGCTCAGCAGCCACGTCCTTCTTCTGCACAATGTAATGCGAGATGACTGCACCGCCATTGTCCTCTGGAGCCTTCCACGTGAGGTAGGCGGACTCACTGGTCACATCAGAGATGACCAAATCCCTGGGAGGAGAAGGCTTGTCTAGTGGAAACAAAAGACTGTGGTCAAGTCAAAGTGGACTATAATCTGAACTCTAATTCCTTGTTTTAGCAGAAAGTGAATTTACTCAGCACAAGCACGGCAACGGTTGCCGTCTTCTTTCCAGCAGCGTTCTCAGCGGTGAGGGTAAAGTTGCCACAATCTGCACGGACGCACTTCGGGATGAAGAGTTTGCTGCCGGTGGCGGTAACAGCAACGGTGACGTGAGCAGGAACGTCCGCTTCATTCTTCTTCCAGCTGACTGTGGGCGTCGGCACGCCTTTGATGGTGGCACTCAGGGTGATGTCAGTGCCCAGCATGGCCAGGTGGTCACGTGCCATGTTAGCATCCAGCAGCAGCTCTGGTGCCTCTGTGGAATCACAGGGTCACAGAAGTTAGCAGCTAAGCAAAGATGGATTCAAATGAAATGAAAATATTGTAATATAGTGTATTTGTTTTGTCCATTTCTATTTACACAACACACGCATGATTATGTGCATCAGTGTGAGTGCATAAAGACATATTTCTGGTTGCTCAGAGAACGCTAACGGTCATAAATCAGGAGGAAATACTGCAAATAGTCGCTAACATCACAAACCCTTTAGTGGTGGTTTGTTTTGTTTTCTGTAAAATACACAAAGTGCAGAGAATAACAAGTGTGACTGATTCTGTTACCGAGTCTGTCATGGACTGTGACGGTGTCCTTGACATACGCCGGGTCGGATTTTCCAGCAGCATTGACAGTGAAGATCCTGAATTTGTACTCCTGTCCTTCAGCCAGCCCTGTCACCACATAGTGGAGGTCAGGGCACTGCTCTGGGCTGTCATTGGCTGGAACCCACTCTACGGCACCGGGCTTCTGGTACTCCACCAGGTATCCGAAGATGCGTCCCCTCCCGTCGTGGCGTGGCATCTTCCACTTCAGGCTGACTGAGTCCTTGGTCTTGTCATAGGCCTCGGGGGTCACAGGAGGACTGGGGCACACTGAGCAAACAACAGAACACTTTAACCCCATAGTAGAACAGACGGACACCTAAAACGTTTTAACGATATGGGAGGGACATGAATGCACATGTGTCTTTGACACACTAACCAATGGGGTCTTTGGCAAGTATGGGCTTGGAGGGCGCACTGGGATCTCCAGTGCCCAGCTCATTCTCAGCCATCACCCTGAATTCATACTCGCAGCCCTCGACCAGATCCTGGACCCGGTACTGAGTGGCTGGGTACAGTGGGTCTCTGGTGACCCTGGACCACCTCTTGGCTGTGGTCTCTTTCTTCTCCAGGACATAGTTGGTGATGGGCTTTCCACCATCACGGGGTCGGTTCCACAGCACTAGCGCGTTTGTGCCGTACACCTCCCTGACTGTTGGCATTTCAGGGGCTTCGGGGACTCCTGCAAGAACGCAGCAAAACACACACACGTGGAATTGTGACCATCAGTTTTCATTTTTGCTTTTACTCGGAGTGTTTTTTGTAAAACAAAGATAAACTGATTCTTTGGTAATCAGCCTATTTTTCCTCACAGGTAATCTGACACCTAAAGCTGGAACTAGGAACGTACTGAAGAGATCTTTGGCCTTCATCTCCTCAGACTCCAGAGGGTCACTGATACCGTACATGTTCTCAGCAGAGATTCTCATGATATACTCCCGGCCCTCCGTCAGCTTGGGGATCTGAGGAGAAACATCAACACGTGAGCATCAGCTGCAGCAAACCTTTAATGACACCTCTGAAAATCTTCTAGAACCACATCACCCTACTTTGCATGTGGTCTTGGTGGTGGCAGATGTTACTGTGGTCCAGGCGTCTCTGTTGATGTCTCGCTTCTCAATGATGTAATTAGAGACATCCACACCTCCACTGTCCAGAGGAGGCTTCCAGGAGATCACCATGTATTCCCTGTGAACCTCCTCAAACACCACTGGGCCAATAGGAGGAGTGGGACGGTCTGGAGGGCGGAGACAAAGAGAAATGAGCTCTGTGCTTTGTCATCACCCATTTCCTGCATTATTTAGAAATAATAATGACGTTACTGGAAACAGCTGTGTTGCCATACCAACAACCGTGATGGTGCTGACTCCCTTCCTGGATCCAGTACTGTTCTCTACAACGACCACGTATCTGCCGCTGTGTTCGCGCTCTGCCTTCATCAGGCCCAGCGACATGGCGGTCAGCGTGTTCTTGAACATGACGTGTTTGTCGGCTTTCAGCTCCTTGTCGTCACGATACCACGTGATGGACGGGGGAGGTTTACCGGTGTAGCGGCCCTGCAGCAGGCAGCTCTCCCCCACACGGATGATGATCTTATCACGGAAATCCAGCTCGATGGTGGGCGGCTCTGTGAGAACAGGAAGTCTCATTTTTAACCATTACAATATTCGTATTAACATTCGGGATGCTCTTTTCTGTCTTATTGGGAGTAAGAGACCGGTGGAGGTCTAAGGATGTCCAACCAAAGTCCTCTTCCTGTCGCCATTGTTTCGATGGAGAGTCTATGATACACGTGATCGTCACTGCTTACACGGTGTTGGGAATCTCAGGTTGTGTTCAGCTCCTTTTAACAACATTGTTATTATGTACAGCTGTGGGAAACCTCTCTTTTTATCTGGGCAAACTGTGTTACCTCATAGAGACAATGTGTGATTGAATTCAACATCCATCCATCCATCCATCCATCCATCCATCCATCCATCCATCCATCCATCCATCCATCCACAACCGCTTCTCCTTCTCAGGGTGGCGGGGGGCGCTGGAGCCTATCCCAGCTGTCTTGGGGCGAGAGGCGGGGTACACCCTGGACAGGTGGCCAGTCTGTCGCAGGGCTAACACACATAGACAGACAACCAGTCGCACTCACAGTCACTCTCACATTCACACCTATGGACAATTTAGAGTTCCCAGTTAACCTATCCCCACTGACTGCATGTCTGTGGGAGGAAGCCGGAGGACCCGGGGAGAACATGCAGCCCCCACACAGAAAGACCCCGGCCTGATGGTGGGACTGAACTCAGGACCTTCTTGCTGTGAGGCAGCAGTGCTGACCACCGTGCTGCCTGAATGCAATATTATTTTGATATTGTAAAGTAAAGAGCCAACAACAACACACAGAACACCGAGAAAAGCTCACGCAGTCATGGCCTCCCACAGAGACCTGGGACATGGATCAGGTCTCTGTTTGTCATGGTTCTGCTCTGCTGACGACATGTTTACTGAACCCTGTTCCTGCCAACAACAATCCAGTTCTAACTGGGAAAGCTTACCTAGCTCGTCCTTACAGGTCACTGGTTTGGTGCAGAAAGATGGCTTGCTGGGCCCGACCTCATTCACAGCAATGACCCTAAACTCGTAGGTGTCTCCCTCCCTGAGGCCATCGTAGGTGTACTTCCTGTCCATCAGGCTCTCCTTTGTCAGTCTTGTGAACTTGTCTTTGCCAATCATGCGCGCTTCCAGGATGTACATAGTGATCTCTGAGCCACCGTCATACTTGGGTGCCTTCCACGTGATGCTAATCAAGTCTTTGGTGACCTTGGTGACCTCCAGCTCCTCTGGACGGTCTGGTACACCTAAGAGACAAACACAGGAAGTCTCTCAGTGATTCATGTATACAGAAAACTGTCCTGCTTGTTTAATTAAACTCACTGATGGGCTCCTTGATGACAATCTCAGCTGCAGTCTCCACAAAGGGTCCAGTGCCGATGGCATTCTCCGCAGCGACTCTGAAGAAGTAGGCCTTTCCCGGTGTGAGGTCATGGGCCACAGCGTTCTGTCTGCTGGCCGTGTAGGACAGCGACGTCCAGGCTTTGCGCTCAGCCTCACGTTTCTCAATAACGAAGTTGCTTATAGGTGAGCCGCCATCATTGTCAGGGAAGAACCAGTTGATTTTGCAGGAGTCACTGCTCAGGTTCTCCGCAACTAAGGGGATGCCTACTGGCCCGGGCACATCTGAGGAGGACACGACCAAAGGCGATAAATACATATTTACATGTTTTGTGGGTTTTAAATGAAAACGGCGCCTTACCCAGAACTTCCACCGTGATCTTCTTTGTCTTCTCTCCTCCAGCGTTTTTGGCTGTCAGTATGTACACACCGAGATGTTTCCGAGTGCAAGGTTTGATGACGAGAGACGAGCTGATGGCTGTCGTCTCCACTTTGGCCTCAGGAGGCAGCGCAGCTCCATCTCTGCTCCAGGTGACATCAGGGGCTGGCTGGCCTGACACATAGGCAATGATGCGGATCACGCCGCCGGCATGGACCACTATTCTCTCCTTCACCGAGGCATCCAAGTCGACCTCAGGTGCAACTGTAAGGAAGAAACTCAGCAGTGTATTCCAACAGGGCTCCATATCGCTGTTAACGCCGTTGCAGGGAGAACTTTGACTAAGGTTAGCAGACCGACTTACCAATTCTGTCATTCACCTCGAGAACCTCTGGGACTTCTCCTGGCTCACCATTGCCGGCAGCATTGAAGGCAATCACTCTGAACCTGTACTTCCCACCAGTCTTCAGACCAGCGATCACAAAGCGGGTGCCTCGGATTTCTGTGTCCTTGGCCTAAAAAAGAGAAGGGGTCAGTGGTTTATTGTGTTACGACACCAAGGCCTCGGGCCGTTTACTGATGCTGGGTGTGGACGCAGCCTCATGAAAGGATTGTTTGTAAGTTTAGGCTCATCGTAGATGTGCCAGGCAATGAAGGCTAAAGTTGTCAGATTTGTAGAGTTGTGTCACCTTGAGCCAGGCTTCAGTGCCCTCCTCTTTGTGCTCCACCCAATAACCAATGATCTTGGAGCCTCCATCCTTCAGAGGAGGAATCCACTCCAGGTCCACTGTGGACTTTGTCCAGTCAGAAACCTTTGGGGTTGGAGGAGATGGTGGAGCTACAGAGACAGAGGTGGTTAATATTATGTGCTGACAGTATGAATGAAGTCCAGTGATTTCAGAGTGTGGCTCTTACTGATAGGGTCTCTGGCAAAGATGGGGTCAGTGGGAGGGCTGGCAAGTCCGGGCCCTGCCGCATTGATGGCAGAGACTCTGAATAGATACTGGGATCCCTCAATGAGCCCGCTCACCACAAACGACTCGCCCATGCCCATGGGACGGATCGGGTCGCGGGTGACGCGGGTCCAGCGTTTGCCAGTTGTCTCCTTGCGCTCCAGCCAGTAGCCAGTGATCGGGGACCCCCCATCGTCCTCGGGTTCCTCCCAGTTAACAGTCATGGAGTCCATGGTCACGCTGGTAACTGTGGGCTTTTCAACCTGACCAGGTACAGCTGCAGATGCACAGACGTAGCATCAAACGTTAGAAGACCTGATGCAGGTCGCACCCCTCCATCTTTTACATTTTGATCCTCAAACTCACTTTGAAATACAAACATTTGATTTGGTAGTTGTTGTTTTGCTCTTATTGTGTTGATGGTTAAGAATGACGCAAAGATGGACGACTGCCTGATATGTGAGTGTGTATTAGAAAGCCCTGCAGCATAACGATGCAGCAGAAGCTGTGAGAAGAGTTGTTATTATTACTGCATGCTGTATACTGAAGCTGACACTCGACCGACTGTAAATTGGCCCATTAATGGCGTGTGGTTGCTTTCTGCTGGGATCAGATGGTTAAACTCACTGTAGAGGTCTCGGGCCACCTCGGGCTCGCTGTCCAATGGCTCTCCGACTCCATATTTGTTCTGTGCCATGATGCGGAACACGTACTCGTGTCCCCTCATCAGGTTCTCCACCGTCCACATCCGCTCCTTCGGCTCACTGGTGACAGGCACCCAAGTCTTTCTGTTGGCCACCCGCCTCCAGATGACGTAGTTTGTGACTTTGGAGCCGCCATCGTCCTTTGGCGGCAGCCAGGAAAGCGTGATCTTCTCCGCTCCAATCTCCTCAAACTTGATGGGAGCAGAGGGAGGACCAGGACGGCCTGCAGGCACACCAAGTCACGAGTCAGAAAATGCTGTGGACATGCTGAACGATGCTGAACGAGGACTGTAATTCCAGTCATTTACTGCACTGACTGTCATCAAAATAGATCATTAAAATCAAAGTTCAAATGGACTATTTTAGATATATTTGATACGTGTCATTCCTGCACTGTGTTTAGTACCAAGTACGTTGAGCCGCATCTCCTTGGCGGCCTTGCCGAGGCTGTTGGACGCCACCAGCGTGTACAGGCCGGTGTCAGGGCGCTTGCCCTGCTGGATGAGCAGTGTGCAGCTGTCGTCCGAAACAATCTTATTTATATGCTCGTCGTACTGAACCTCCACCTTGGCGTCGGACTTGTGGGGCGGAGCCTTGTACCAGGTGAGCGTAGGGAATGGACAGCCACGAATTTGGGCCACAATGCTGATGTCGGAGCCCTGCTCCACCTCCATGAACTCATTCAGCTCGATGGATGGAGCACCTGAGGACCAAATGAAGGGTTTGACACATGCTTGCTTTTTCATTGCATTTTGGGCAGCTTGCCTTTCTAAGTTAAAATCTCATCTCATCTAATCTAATCTAATGTAATGTAATGTAATGTAATCTAATGTAATGTAATGTAATCTAATCTAATCTAATGTAATCTAATGTAATCTAATCTAATGTAATGTAATCTAATGTAATGTAATCTAATCGAATGTAATGTAATCTAATCTAATGTAATCTAATGTAATGTAATATAATGTAATGTAATGTAATCTAATCTAATCTAATGAATGTAATGTAATGTAATCTAATCTAATCTAATGTAATCTAATCTAATGAATGTAATGTAATGTAATGTAATCTAATGTAATCTAATGTAATCTAATGTAATGTAATAAACTGAAGAAAGTAACTATGACGTCACGGTTCACAGCTTAGCCCACAAAGTGATAAATATGACTGTACTGTTGCTGCACAGGATGTGTGGTGTATATGTGTGGTGTATATGTGTGGTGTATATGTGTGGTGTATATGTGTGGGGTATATGTGTGGTGTATATGTGTGGTGTATATGTGTGGTGTATATGTGTGGTGTATATGTGTGGGGTATATGTGTGGTGTATATGTGTGGTGTATATGTGTGGTGTATATGTGTGGGGTATATGTGTGGTGTATATGTGTGGTGTATATGTGTGGTGTATATGTGTGGGGTACATGTGTGGTGTACAGGTGTACATGTGTGGTGTACATGTGTGGGGTACATGTGTGGTGTATATGTGTGGTGTATATGTGTGGTGTATATGTGTGGTGTACATGTGTGGTGTACAGGTGTACA
>VURO01027483.1:0-16733 GCA_015108175.1 Pelvicachromis taeniatus
TTACCTTCTGCTCAGCCTCTCTCTCTCTCTCTCTCTCTCTCTCTTTCTCTCTCTCTCTCTCTCTCTCTCTCTTTTTTTTTTTCTTTTTTTTTTCCTCTCTCTCTCTCTCTCTCTCTCTCTTTTTTTTGCCTGTCCCGTTTGGATCATTAGCGATCAGAATTATTGTCTGAAGGCCAAGAAGGATGCCCAATGGATTTATTTTACCAAATGGATCATCACCGCCTTGACGTATTGATCTATTTCATTTACCTTTGTTATTATTTATTTATTTACTTTATTTTCAGTTTCAGTTATACATGGGACAGACATTGTGGGATAGGACAAGGAAATAGCAAGCGAGAAAGGGAGGGGGGTAGGGAGTGAAAAACAGAGGGGCTGAGGGACAGTGAGAGAGGACAAATGGAAGAAAAGAAAATCCACTGGATCACCTGTTGAGACAAACAAGAAAAAAAAGAAGGAAAAAAAGCAAAAGCAACGTAGAACAACATAATATGGGGACCACAGCAATAACCTTGAGTAACAGTAAATACTACGTATTGAATGTTATTGTGTAGCACGCAGGACTGACATCACACAACGTGCTCCAGGACAGCAGCCAAGAAATGTGTAGTTTGCATCTCTGAACCCGTGTGTACACCTGTGTGTACACCTGTGTGGATGAGCGCTTTTGTATTCAAAAGGCTTCTCCATGCAACGATCTGTCAGAGGGTGTGGGGAGCCATAGCCCCGTCCCCCAGGGCATGAAGCAGGCACGCAGGAGATCCAGGCCCCAGACATCCATAGCACGAGAGCCCTAGGAGGACCACCCGAAGGCCAACCGTGCCATCCTCCCGGAAGGAGCTGAGGAGAGCCCCAGATGAGGGGTCGCCCAGCAGCCACGGAGCAGAAGCCAGAGGGGGCCGCAGTGACATGCCCGCAGGCTCCGCCGGGAGCCACCCGCACCAGAGCAGGCCGGGCCTCGGTGTCAGTGAGTCTGGAGGTGTGGGACCTGAGGTGCCTACCAGAGTGCAGCAGGTCAAACAGGTGGTTGACTGGGTGCTGTGATGGCCCTGGTTTTCCTGAGACAAGAGGATCTGGTAATGACCTCCAGGGGTGGCAGAGGGCAGCCAGTGATTTATTTTAAAAAAATTTTTGGACAGTATTATTTACCCTCTGCGCAGGCTTCCTGTACATAACTGTAGGTGCTTAATGTATTTAAATTACTCACTCAAGGAACAATATTAATTGCAAGTGAATGAGCTAATTATTAAACAGGAACCAGATCTCTCTCTCTCTTGCTCTCTCCCCCCAGTTTTCTGCTGTGGCTCCCTCTCTCCTTTCGCTCCTTCATGTTGTTCATGCTTATCAGCCATGTGGACATGTGGTGAAAGCATGCTCATTTGATGATAGGTGTCTAGGTGAAGTGTGCACTGGAATAATAATGGAGTTGTCTGTGGTATTTCCAAAAAAAAAAAAAAGAAAAAAAAAAAAGAAAAACCCTTTTTTTTTTTTTTTTTTTAACAAATTTCCACTTGAGTTATGCTTTAAAGTTTTGCCAAAAGAAAAAAAAAACATACTTGTAAGTGTAGGAATTTAGAAAACTGAATGTCTGTTTGGCTTATGTTTTGTGGTGGGGGGGCATCTTTAACATTTGACACAGCAAGGATGGATTACTTAGCAATCCCTAGACACATAATAGACAGATTATGGTTAAGCAAATGCTATGAGGATAAACTGTGTCATGAACAATGTGCAAAAGATTAAAAGAAATGTGAAGAGTTAGTGTGTTACAAAGCATTTTTGAGGCAACTGGGCTCATACATTCCTACATATCTTCCTATTAAACTGCGTTTTGTGCAAGCTAAATTTTAATGCAGTGTAATTTATATATATATAAAATAAACATGTTTTAGTTTCTAGTCATATCTGTCAGATTCACATAAATTTCACGTGTACATCAATATCAGTGTGTTCATATAAAACCAGTGCTCTTAATATATCCATAGGGGTCCCCTGATATCTAAATGCTGTTCCCGTCTGCCACTGGGAGGATTAAAAAGGCTAAAATGGGGGTGCTCTTCCCTTCCTGATGTTCACTCTCCCTCTTACATTTTCAACCTGTGCTCTTAATTAAAATCAGCAAAAATAATCACCTGAGGATATTTTTTTTTACAAAAAGGCAGATTGAACTACACTAACTAACATCTCCACAGTATTACAAATGTAAAGACTTAAAATATAAGGCTGTGTGCTACTGTACCGTATGTGTGTGGGAGACAGAGGGGCAGAGAGATAGATAAGCCGAGCATTAGCTTTGTTCAGTTAGTGGGGTTTCCTCCATCAGCAGCAGTATTATTTACATGAGTCTCAGCAGGGTGCCTGCTCCTGATCCAACATTTCACTTGGTTAGTCGGTTGATATTTGACATGACAGTTTAATCTAGATGGAGAGAAACAAGATACAGCATGCAAATTCATATATTTTTACTATGAATGACAAAGGTGTATCTATTTTCAAACAAAATTATTGCCGGAGAGATCATCCAGTGCGTTTGGATTTCCTGGATATAAGCATTAAAATATTACTATACATTTTTTAACAGTGTGCACTTAATTACTTGATCCTCTTATGGCTTCTCCAATTCTCTGATAAACAAGGTCGTGTGAAAATATAGAGTCTGTGTATGAGAAAATTATATGACCTAATGCAAAGAAATTGCCACACCCAAAAATAGTGCGACACCATGACCCTAACAAACATTACCATTGGGCCCCTCCCTTCACCTCCTGCCATCCCCCTCACAAACACTCAGACAGGCCCATCTCATTATAACCTAATCAGGATTTACAATATGTAGGTGCACACGCACACTATTTATTAAAGCATCTTGAAACTCATATATTATCCTGATTTGCTTTATAAAATCTTAATTTTAAGCTCATGCTTTAAATGAGTTTTTGTTTTTTTCCCCTTAATTTGGCACTGTTTTTCTTGCATTCATAAGATTTTTGTTATATTCTGCATTTGTGCAAAAATATTTGAAGCTTTCTCTATAATGTCTCCACCGTTTCCTGTCTCACATCATTTGTAGGCCTATACTTGCACAGAGGCTTTGTGGCTGACTTGCTGGCTGGTTGAGTGTGACTGGCTGGCTTAGCGTCAGCTGTTGGCCCAGCCAGGCTCAACTCAGATTGCTCCAGATTAGGAGTTGGGGCACTCTGAGAGCAACTATGATCCATATTAAAGCTGCATAAAATGAAAATTGCAAAGATTTAGAGGCGGATCATAGGCCACAGAGAATTTAATCACAACCTGGCAGTGTCTCTGTGTGTTTGTGTGTGTGTGCATGTGTGTGTGTGTGTGTGTGCAACTCTGCATAATACAGAGTGCGCAGTGACATGAGGATTATTGATGTAGGCTGTATTTACTTATCAACCCAGTGTTTAAAGATGTATCACAAATGTTTTATCTGTGCTGCATTTTTTTTTTTCCTGTTAAGGCTCCCCACGACCATAGTGATGATGCATGAAAAGTGCAAGGCTTCTATGATTTAAACTTTGGACACAAATATAATGTGTTCATGGACCAAAGAGAAAAAGCTAAGTCTTGTATTTGTTCTGTGTTGGTGTGTGAGTGGGCGAGAGAGTGTGTGTGTGTGCTTGAGCACAGCCGGGGATGATTCTGTTCCGGTGTCCTCAACACTTGTAATCTCCCTAAAGCTTTAAATACTGTATTCAAATTGTAGTCTGGTAATAGATAGCTGCACAAAGGTCCTAAATTTAGCCAAGATATTTACCTGTATTGTGTAATATTTTCTCTTATCTGCCTACCATTTAAAAATAAAATAAAATATCTCAGTTTCTTTATGCGTATGAAGTCATCACATAACACAAAGATATTGTGAACAATACATATTAAATCCACAGTCCTTCGAGTCATTCAGAAGTCTGCCTGGTGTATCTGGACCAGTGGAAACATACAAATAACCTTTTTGGTTATCATTTTGTTGTTTGAGTATTGTTATTATGCGCTGCTTGCATTTAAACATTATACAACAGATGGCTATCCAGATTCAAATAGACGAAACGTTAAGTCTGTTCAGCAGCCCAAAATGTTAAGCGATAGCTCTGATTCAGACA
Source organism: Pelvicachromis taeniatus (assembly GCA_015108175.1). Classification (NCBI taxonomy): domain Eukaryota; kingdom Metazoa; phylum Chordata; class Actinopteri; order Cichliformes; family Cichlidae; genus Pelvicachromis; species Pelvicachromis taeniatus. Next base: position 4,119 of record VURO01027483.1, read on the forward strand.
GCCCATAACCATCGAAAATACTTTCAGATTTGGTTCATAAGCCAGCTGCATTTTCAAAATTTTTTGGAAAGATTATATAACAAGTGCTATTCTGCACAAATATTTGATTTACTTTCAAACTAGCAGTCCATTTTTACTGCCGCTTACATATAATTTTATGCACTTTTTATGGATCTTGTTGTTAGTCCAGCAAATGTTCCGTAAACCTATTTTACACCTGTATATACATGCATGTATACGTTGTTTTTAGCTTGGACAGTGTTAATGATAAAACAACAAAAAAGTATTTTTTTCCTTTGCAGTGTTCTGTTTTTTTGTTTGTTTTTTGCATGTGTGCCTTTTTTGCATGTTTGCTTGCAGCCACAGGCTAGATGCGCTCAGGAAACCTGACAGAATTTATAACTTGCGCCCTATTTGTGCTCACCTGTATTTGTGTCTGTGCTGCATCTCAACACATATGATGCTACCTACATGAACATTTTTCCTGACTCTCTCCTTATATCACTTTCATTGTCTCCTTCTTCATGTTAGCACAGGTTTCTGTTGTTCCTTTCTCCTTCTAGCTGCTTCATCCTCTTTTTCTTCCTCCCTCCTTTTCCTCCATCCCATATTTCCAAATCCCTCTCCAAGAGCACATTGTGTGTGTGTGTGTGTCTGCATGATTGTCATACACACAAATGTGCACACACACACATGCACAGAACGCAGACTTAGATTGAGCAGATGGTGACCGTATTCATTTTTTCCCCGACTAACATTAACCATTCATTATAGACAGCAGACTAAGCCAATCCCACATCCGCCCCCATGCAACACGTACACACACATCCACACACGCACACACATAATGTCCAATAATTTTGCCATTAGCTCAGTGATGGTCCCAGAATCTTGCATGCCCCTCCGTCAGTGTTGATACTCTCTCCTTCCAGACGGTCCCAGTTCTGCTCTGACTCAATCTGTTGACATTTCTGATTCCGTCTCTGTGACTCAAATTTCTTCTCCTTCACTTCAGCAACCCACAACAGGAATGAGGAGCATCTGACGATTCCCTCTGCCTCCCTTTCCATCCAATCCATCTATTTTTTTTTTCTTTGTTCTTTCCACTTTCACTGTCTGGTTTCTTCTGGCAAGTTCCCCACAAGTAGGAGACACAATCACACAGTCACTCTGCTTCCTTCCTTTGTTTCTCTCTCTGCCTCATTTACATCCTCTCTTCTTTTCTATCTCTCTAAAATTAAATAGAACAAAACTAAAACCTGTCAGGCAGTAAATCAGGTTTAATCTGTGGCTTGAAGAAAAGATGAACATTAATCCACATCTGTCCATACAAATGTTTACCGCTTATATTTCAGACATGATTAGGTTCCGCTGTTAATCTGCATGCTCACGGTTATGTACAGTACACGCACGGCTGCAAAAGGAAAAAAAGAAGGAAGAGAGAGGTAGGAGTGCTATTATTTGCATACACAGTTTAGTTTAATACATGCACATTTGCCTCTGTGCATCCCTCCCCCTGTAGAGAAAGCCATCTGAGGAGATTTTGGCCCTTTGCTGCGTTGTGCAGTCTAAAGGCTGCAGAGGCAGAGAACTCTCACTCTCACACACTTAAACTAATGAGAGTTGTAGCTGCAGTCAGAGAGCAGAGTGAGTTAGTGTTCCTCAGCCACCCGCTGGACATCAATCGCCCTGAAAGGCCTGAAGGCTTGAAGGCTTTACTCAGTTCCCTTTGCTAAACCGCACCCATCGCTGCCCTTTGGACACAGCCACACAGACCTGCCTGCACGGACAGAGTCGAGGTATCTTTCTTGAGTAGTCTAACTCTTTCGTGGTCTATACCAAAAAGGGGTGCATCATCACAGCGAGCTCCTCTGGAAAAGCAGGTATAAAGACAGATGACTCAGCTCTGACTCCACACAAGCAGTTGGTACAACAACACAAAGTTTAAAGGTGCCCTGTGGAGATTTTGACTACCAAGATTGCTATGGTGTACTGTTATATGGAGGGGAACCCTGTTGTTGCTTATACAGTGCATACAAGCAAGCATGTTAATGACACAAACTACTGCTTCTCATTTCAGCTATCCTGCTGATATATTTGACAGTGACACCCAAAGAGTGCACTGCACCTATTAAATGGGAATGTTAAAAAACAAAAACAGAATTTTATTAGAAAGAAAAAAATTGTTTAGCATCTTTTCAGTGTCTTTTAAGTGCTTGGTGATACACACAGTAGAAACTACATTATTCTAAAACTATACACATATTGTGTGTACTTTCATTAATCAATAAAATCACATAACTTTAAAGGCGCAAAACAGAGTTCATGGTGATCGTTTATGATATTACTTGTACAGTAGTTGTATTAAATTGTACAAATTGCACTTAAGGTTACAATATTTGTGTAAAGAAAATACTCCTGGTGCATCATAAAATGCAGTGGAAACCTTAAATGTTTGCTTTCTTTGTTCTGATTGTTTTATCGGACATTAATTTGATGCATGTCACAAAGGCCACGAGTCCTTTATATTGTACGCTTTAACTGTGGTTCCTTTTCATTCTTCAGTTGGATTTTTTTCCTATGGTGGCGGTTGATGGTTAACCTGAGTAAAGCAGTGCAAGCGTCTGCCTGCATAACGCAGGTGTGTCACAATACATTTGATTGTCCAGTGCAATTCATTTTGTCTGCTTTGTCTGTATTCCTTGCAAATACAACCCATCCCCCCCCAAAATACTGCTACAACACACCGCAAAATACGTCGACAACACTCCTCTCCCTCCTTTTGTCTCCTCTCCATCCAGTTCCTCTTCTGTCAGTCAGTCGACTGCCCTAAAACTGTCCTAAATTACTTAATCTACAGGGCGACAGTACTCCAGAGAGGCTGGTGAGTGAGGACAGTCTCTGTGTGCTGTAAGGGGATTGCTGTAATTACTGGGATCTGTGCACCGTATTTATCTTTTCAAGGGATGGGTGATCCTGCCATAAAAAGCCCAACATTTGGCAGTTAACTAATGCACACCATTAGATTGATTGTGCTGGATTTGTGTTTGCGTGTGTGTGTGTGTGTGTGCGTGCCCCATATTTTCCTACTGCTGCCATGGTCTGTGATGTGTGTTAAATAATGCTTGGTTGTTCTCTGTAATCCTGATTAAATGAGGGTTAATGTGTGTCTGTTAAACTTTTTCACAGATCCCCAACCGTGACCTTCTACAGCTAAATAGTTTGCATAAATGAACTGGCTTATGAGATATAATTAGATAGTCGGAGACACAGCCAGACAAGGAAGAGGTACAAGGATCAGGTAATACCACAGGCAAAGTCTGTTTTCCTGCCATGATGTCCACTATTCCATTTCAAAAAATAAATAAAAACCATTGTCTGATATGCTCCTTCCTTGAACATAAACCTCAGCAGCTTTCAAAATCTGACATTAGGAGTAAAATAAAAGAGAGAAAATAATGAAAGAAAATGAAATTATCACTCTTCTTGGATGTGGCAGAGAAACAAACAGATTGACCACGCTCCTCTTTCCAAAATCCTCCCCCGTGCAAGCAACATGTTCCTCACGTCCATCTTGGCTGTTTTTTTTTTTTCTTTTTTTTTCAGATATTTGGTGTCAGTGTGTGTGGTATCTGTGTGTGTGTGTAAATGTGTAAATGTGTGCATTGGTTTGTGTGTGCTGGTTGTGAAGACGGAGGCTGCACCAGGCTGTCCAGCCTACACACGAACCGTCCCGTCGTTAAATCACCTTACTGTTCCATCCACCATCCACTGCCCTGAGCATGTTTTTCATTTGATGTATGTTTTGGTCGAAATGAAAGACACACGGGGAGAGAAGAGAAAATAAAAATGCAGGGGTATCAAGACAAGATGCATAAACATTGGATGTCAAAGTGACTAAGGACTGTCTTCTCCTTGCATTAATAAAACTAACTTTTGCCATCTTTTAAACTCTCGCGCACACTCGCTCTCTCATTTAATCTCTCTTCTCTATCCCCTTTCTCCCACTTGTTCCTCATTAATTTTTATGTTTCTGACCTCAGAAACGGGCATGAGTACACAGATATATTACAGTAATTATCTAATTTTACAGTGCCATTAAATGTCACAGAAATCCAGAGTTATGACATTAATACAATAAAGAGGTTTTGGGCCAGAGGGAAGATAACTTACTACTGGTCCAAAGTGTCTGCTGTGGATTTTTGCCAGTTTTCTTCTACCAACATCGGCAGTGTCTTTCATAGTTAAACACACTGCATACATTAGACAACTCGTTTATTAATATCAGGTTAAATGTTAAATTGCATGTGTGGAAATCTGTTTTATCTTTAACTGAATGTTCAGAGAACAACCATGGTGTGATGTGTTTGCCAAAGCATACATTCCACATCTTAATTTCTGTATTCAGAAGAATTTTCCAGTAGACATCAGATTTACAAAATATTATATTTAGATTCTCCTCATTTCCCCGGATTCTGGCCGGCAATAGTGTTATTTACTGTGGCTCTGACTGAGGCACATTTGGGAGCAGTTCAAATTCAAAGCTGTGCCAATCTACTCATTCCTTTTTTGTCTTTTTTTTTCACCCCCTCAGTCTCCCTCTATTTCTCTCACTTACTCTCCACTCATTTCGGTGTACCTCTGTCCCAGTAGATGGAGATGTGAAATATTTAAACACACTTTGTTGTTTGGGGACAATGCACTTCAGCAGATGGGCCATCGCTGCACAGACCCCAATGTATGCAAATCTCCATACAAAGCAGCCCAGGATGTTTTCAATATAACACAAGTGCCTCAGGCCTTGTTTTAATCCCTCTTTACCCGCAGCCAATGCACTGTTTCATCCAGTCAAACGCCTTAAGCGCTGTGTCAACTTGGACATCTGGCCACATAACTGAACCCAACAAAAGTGTGCATGTGTGTTAGGAAGAGAACATGTTTATGCTGGTTTAGAAGTGGAGAAAAAGGTGATATAGTGCATGCGATTGAACTAAAATACCCAGAAATAAAATCATCAGTGGTGTTATTAGAGTCAGAGTACATCAAAGGACCAGTCATTGTAGTTTCTGTGGTGGATTCTTCGCCCTCAACACCAGGGGAAACAGGTGCCAGTGTTGCTTTCTTCATTGTCTCTTAACTTGTTTTGCTGTTTTTCTCACTTGTTTTTCTCACCCCCACCCTCTAGGAACAGGCAACCAGAAGTACACACATGCAAATGCGTGCGCAGATGCACCAACATACACGCACGCGCACGCCGGTGCTCATGTACACAAATGTGGCAAGGTAACACACGCATGCTGCCTGCAGACTTTCTGGTCAGAACACTGATTTCTGTCGTTGTGACATCTGAAGGGCGCTACAGCACAGCCAGACACCTGGATACACATGGCATCCTTCACTACTGTGTGTCAAAGTCCACGTGTGTGTGCGTGAGGGTTTGTGTGCTAGCTAGGTGTGCATTAGGTGTGGGGGGAAGGTTCCATAGAAGGCAGCATCTCCTGAGGGTAACTCATGAGCTTTTCCTGGATGGACCACAACTTCAGACGCTTAGAGCAGTGCTCCATGTCCTCACTGACCTACATGATACACATGAACACGTATGTGCTGCATATGTACTGTGTGCATACTGCAAGCTTCACGTAGGAGGAGGAAGCCATATTTACTCATATTTTCAATGATTAGGTTAGCACAATTCATTGAGCACAATTTTTAAACATTTAGCTAAACTTTCACTGAATGACAGTTGTGGAAAAGACAGCAGTTTAGCGTTTGGCTTGGAAAGGTTGGAAAAATACACTTCAATGTGAGATAACGAAGCATTGTGTGTTTTAAATGTTTTCTGATTCATTTGCATCAGATATAAATGTTCACTTAATGCGTGCAATCGAAAAATTATGTGTTTTTTTTAATTATTGAGTGCATATAAAATGTATAAAATGTTCCATTTAATAGAATGGAGGCTAACATTGCTACTGATGACATAAAATTACTGCACAATAAAGCTACATGGATCAAAGTATAGAGCCATGATTAGAAATACTGACTGAAAATCAGTTTTTAATAGATATATCTCTTGGATTTTAACATCTCTGTTTGCAGATTTTTATCAAATTGTAAAAATGTGTTCAGTGAGCAGCCACTATAAATTGGAGCTCTGTAAGCATATTCCTTTTGCGCTGTGTTTGTAGCTGGCATGAGAGAGACTGCCTGCAGCTTGTGTGATGGTCTGTGGATATGTGTGGATGTGGGGGGGCTTTTGTGTGCATGTGTACTTAAACCTCAGGCCATGAGAGTGTGTGCGTGTCTGTGTGTGTGTGCGCGTCTCATTATGTGTATGTGGTTGCATGTGTATGGATCAGTATGTGCGTGTTCAGGGGGAAGGAAGAGTGTAGGTGAGTGCAGGAGACAAACCTGTCAGTTTCACAGCTGGTTTCTCTGGCTGCAGGGCTCAGGCCGGAGCAGGGTGACACTCAGCATCACAGCACCACAGCATAGGGCCTGGGGTAAACACACCATCATATACTGTAGAGGCAAACACACACACATACATACACATACCTTGGTTGGCTGCCCTCACCCATAAGACCAAGAGACCAGTGAAACACACCACCTGGGCAAGTCATCATATCTCGTCAAAGATGATTTTTTTTTTTCCTTTTTGGCTCGACGAAGGTGTGAACAACATCACAGACCAGATTGCCTGGCAATGGACTGACCATCATGTTGTAAGGAAGGGGCGGGGGAGGTTGAGAGGAACACAGAGTGAGAGAAATAACAAGAGAAAAGTATAACGTAAGATGAGAATGGATGTGTCTTCAGTAGCTTTACCGAAAGACGGAGTTGCTTGTCTCCCCGCATTATGAGCCCCAGTTGCTCGTTTGCAACTATCACGCTCACTCTTGACGCCTTATTGATGATAGAAGTTGGCGTGGACTATTAGCTGGGTTGTCTCTTCCTACGTCAAAAAGGGATGGCGCTTCCATCCTTTGGTCTCATTTCAGGACTCGTTTTATAAGTGCATTCCCGAGTGGAGTGGACTCTGCGGATAAAAGAGCCTAAGGCAGTCCCCCCCCCCACACACACACACACACCCTCCCCACATCCTCCACCATCACACATTACCATCTCCGGGTAGATGGAAGTGATGGCAATTTCTTTAGGGTATTAGGAAGATGCTGGCCCCCTTTTTTTAAAAAATATTTTTTAGTTCTCATGCCAAGTACCAAGTACAGTTTAGAAGACAAATGATCATCAAGGTAAGAAATGTGTTAAATGAGTTAAGGTGATAATTATCATTCTGTACAAAGCAGATGAGCAACAGAACGCAGGTATGTTCAGCAAAATAAACAGCCCCACTGTGAATTCTGTTGACATTTTGCAGAGAAAGAACCCAAAGTGAGTCAATTATAAAAATAAAGTAAACATGTTGACAGGAGAAACGAAACTGTGTTTTGACTGCTCCTGTCGAGGGAGGTTCCCCTGTCTAAAGTTTACATAGTAAATGATTATGCTTCACTGATTTTGCCCTGGATATGTGTGTGTGCACGCGTCTCTCTGTGTTTGAATGTGTGCACTCGGCGATCAACTTCTGCTAAATACTAATTACTGAATACTTAGTACGGATGCCCTTTCTATTGGGTCCCTTTAGTATAAACATTCATTATAGTGCTTTTTCTCCTTTGTAGCTCCATCATCATTATTCCACCACATCCCCTGAGGAGTGAGACAGAGCCGAGGCCGGGGCCGGGGCCGGACCAGGCTGGGAGAGAAAACACTGTAGAACCAGAGCGCCAGGACCTGGGAATGCACACAAGTGATATTTGTGCGAGGAGATCAAAAAGCGTTTACCTTTAGATGTTTCCCTGATATGAATATTCAACATCCTTATTGAAATCTAATTTGGGTCTCCTTGTCTCAGGGGTCTTTTCATCAGTGCCTGTTGCCTGAGGCCACTGCTGATTGACAGCCAAACTTTAGTAAAGAGCAAGCAGGAAAAAAAGGGGAGATCTGGTGGTGTTGGAGATGTGAGCGGTGTGAAGCTGGGGAGAGCTGGAACAGATGAGTGGAGGGGTACTGAGAGAGGGGTGGGGGTGGGCGAGAGGGCGGCGGGGGTGATTTATTTAACCTCCTGGTGTGCATGCACAAACAGAATGCAGCAAATTATTGGGAACATAACAAGGAAAACTGAACTATTTCACAATTTCAGGCTTTTTATTCTCTAACCATGTTGTCCACATAGACATAGCAGTTTGTGAAAAACGATCACTATACTGGTATTTCTTTTCTGAAAAATAAGCAATTGGATTAACCAGTTAATTGATGGTTAATCAGCAACTAGTTTGAAAGCTGACAGTTTTAGAAACAGCTTGAAAATATCCCCTGAAGCCAGATTCTCCAGTCTGAGGATTTTCTGCTTCTCTCTGATATGTATCAATGCAAATCAAATATCTTAGGTTTTGGACTATTGCTCAGACATAACAGCCAATCTGACGATGCCGACTTGGACTCTGGCAATGATGAAATGTAAGTATGTTTATTCAAGCCCCATACTTTACATAAAAGACAGAAATTCTACGTAACTGTACTTAACCTTTCACTTTTGTGCAACTTTAACCTTTACTCCTGGCTCCTTTTGAATCTACAGTGATATGAAAACTTTAGTTTAAGCTTATATTTTGAAAACTTCACTTTTAAAAATACAAAGGAAGTAACAGGAATGGAACAGGAATATGTGACATTGTAGAATATCTACTACTGTAGATTAAACAGTATTAAAAATCAGCTCAGCCTTAAACATCTACCGCAAAGAAAAAAAAAAAAAAATGCAACAAGAATATTAATCCAAATTGCCACATGCTGTATCTGACAGGGACTATTTTATTGTGGAATAATTACCTTTTATTAATAATTACTTTTTATACATTAATTACATTTTGCTTAAATATTCTTAAATACTATTGAATGCAGGTTTTTAACTTGTACTGGGGTAGTCTTAATGTGGTATTGTTCTTTTTACTTCAGTAAATGATCTAAAAGCCTCATTCACCCAATCACATGCATCACCTTGCTCAACACTCCCACACACGCTCCAATCAACCCCACTGGGGGCAACTGTAGGCTCAGTAGTAGCCGCTCCAGCATGCACAATGGAGGATACCCCCCCACCCACCACACACCACACACACACACACAGACAGACAGACACACATTCTACCTGCTAGCCACCCCCAGAAATCTAAATGCAAATCCACCTTCCCCTGGACTCCACTTCTGGACTTAATCAGGATGATAAGTTTATGATTAATCAATAACTCAAATAAACCGCGACCCTAGATTTGCATGCCTGCTACACATAGCAAAGGGACTGGTTTTATTTGTAAAACCTCTGGACCATGAGTCAGCAATAATAAACGACTGAATTTACTGTTCCAATCTCAACAGCTAATTTACTCACCCCGATAATCAAGTATCCCTTTATTTTATGATCATACAGTAAGAGATGCTGTGAATGTTTAAACTCAAATTTGCTTGTTTTGGCAATTTAATCTGATTATATTGACCTGAAGCGATCAGACAGTAAGAAAATTCATCTACAACTGTTTGATATGAACAATAATGGAAAACATTTTGCGATAAGAGCCTCTCATTTTTGGTTAATTATATGAGTTTTCTACGTCTTGCATTAGTAAACAGATTTTCTTTGTGTTTTGAACTGTTTGAACAAAATGTACAAAACTGATTTTACAGGCAAACGATTTATCAAAAAAATAATGAGAATGCTGGGAGCAGAAATACCTTTACTCCTCTTAATATTAAAAATATTAGGAGAAGTAAAGTCATTCTCATTAACAGCAATGCACAGACATTCATTTTTAATAAATATATTTTAATTTGCTATGGGTGAACTGAGAAGGCGTGCTATATTTACCCCATCAGTGTTTTGTCTGTTCTGTTCTTGCCTTAAAACCCAGCATCTGACACTCCGTGCCAAAGGCGTAGCACCATATTGTTTTCTAAAATTATATTTCTAAACATTTGTTCAGATATTTGTCTCTGTTTCTGACTAAGGACCTGTGAACTCCATAACCATTCATTTGGCAAAAGAAGAAAAATCTGTACTCTCACTCTGACTGCAGGGGAGAGCTGGTTTGCAGTGATGGAGTACATTTGTGTCTTTGCTTCTCAGGGTTATATAATAAATATTAGAGGCTGAAAACAGCCTGAGCCTCTTTTCTGCTGTTGTGGCTCTGAAAACAGAAAACATATCGCTGCGAAGGATTCAAACCAAACATACCTGTGGGTTCTAGGAACAGACCAAACAATTGCAGGTGAGGCTGAAATGAGATACAGTAGAGCCATGTGCATATATCCACACACACACACACACACACACAGCACACACAAACCAACACCGTCCTCATCTGGCCAGTGGGCTGAGCATGGTTTAATGTTATTATCGCGCAGGTGTGGGTCTTGTCCCTCAGGGTTCCATTAAAATGATGCCCCTCTCAATGGAGGCTCCATTTGCTCTTTAGATTTAACACAGGCCATATGTCTAGCAGGAGGCAAACAGCTGATGGGGTTTTAATTGACAGAAATCAACATATTTGGTTGTGTGCATGTGTGTGTGTGTGAGATAGTGTGCTAATGGTGGATGAGCTTGGGCACCAGGGGAACCCTTTAAAGGGTCAATTATTTATCAGAACAGAAAATGAAAGAAAGAAAGAAAGAAAGAAAGAAAGAAAGAAAGAAAGAAAGAAAGAAAGAAAGAAAGAAAGAAAGAAAGAAAGAAAGAAAGAAAGAAAGAAAGAAAGAAAGAAAGACATGGAGAAAAGCTGCAGGCCTCATTATAAGACATAATCATGCACATCAGTGAGTGATTACATTTCCTTCATTTTGGAGCTGGCATTCATTGTCCATCGCAGGAACACACTGGGTGTACAGAGCACTAACTTCATGTTTCATCCAGCTTCACAGATAATGCGCCAGGCTGCAGTCAAATCATGTAAAATTACCTCTGTCACAGAGCTGATTTAGGCTCAGGAGGGGACCCGAAACCAAAGAGTGTGTCTGCCGTTGTGTTCAAACTCAATCGCTGCTATAACAAGACACTGAAATAACAAGATGTAACATATGAAACTATTTTACCCTCACTTAAATGGAACTATTTCTTGGATCCTTGTTGAAAAATAGGAGAATGGTTAAAAGTAGTTCGAAGTCCTGAGGGATAACAAAACGTTAGGCTAACAGGCGCAATGCAATTAGCACATAAAGCCTGTCAATGGCCTTCAGTATCACAGCCCTCTAAGGAGTGGGACACTTGTAAAGCCTCCTGATCTATTACCACAAAGTGATTAATCCTCCCCAACAATGACCAGTCTTAAACTGGGCCTCTATATTATTAGGTAGTCCTATATAGCATTTTAGCTTTTCACTAATTAGCATTCAGATCAGGGACCCGAGAGACAACCCCTCCACCACAGAGAAAGGACATAGGATGAGATGGCGACACAGTGAAATGTCATTAACTTGATGTTAATTACTAATTAATGGGGCTATTTCATTTACATGTATCTCTGGCTCTCTGAAGGGCCGCGCATTTACTGGGTTACTCCTACCAGCCAACAAGTAGAGAGGAGGTGGGGAGGGTTTATCTCCCCCTCTCTCCTCTACTCTCCCCTCAGTGTTTCATCTCTGCTAATTAAATAGTGGGCCACTCATCATGATTATGTCTGCTTTTACAACACCATTTTGTGTCAGTGAGAGCACTCCAATAAGTGACTGGCCACCTCTTTAACACCGATGTGTTTTCTTTTTTTTTTTTTATATGAACTGTACATCAAAAAGCTGAATTCACTGCCAACCCGCTCCGCTCCTCTGACTTTTATCTGACTTGTTACTTTCCATCACTTGTGACCCCTCCTTTTTTTTTTTTTTTTTTCATCGCCACGCGGCAGCCACAAGCCATCCGTCTCCATGGCAACCCGAGCCATTCGGTCCCATGAGGGGGAGTGACTAGCGTCTGGCCATTCGCACGTGGGTAGTGCCAGCTAGCCAACATGGCACACAGCATCCTGCCATATGGTGCCACCACATAAGTACTGCTGGCCTGGACTCGGGATCCGGGGCTGTAGTGTGGCCGGTAGTGTGAACACGACGAACCTGGTCTAAATGATAAGAGTCCACATTAAAGGTTCCCAGGAAAAACCTTCACGGCTCCCGAAAAGCTTAAGCTTCGTGTATGAAAAGGCTCTTTCGTGCAGAAGCTGGTGATATCTGCTACAAACCTACACTCATGAAAACTTCAAGTCATGCCTGTGCTGTTAAACAGGAGGACAACAATAAACATAACAGGAAATGTGAAGTATCTGGAGATTGGGAAGCACACCGTGTGCTCGCCTCATTACTGATGCTGCACTGCCTCTCTGTGGAGATGCAGAGAAAATACATGTAGACGGTAGGGTGCAGCATACTGAAGCAACTCAAAATAGTTGACAAAAATATAGATATTTTTATTCAAATTCAGGAGATTTTAAATACAGTATATCTGAAACACATTAGAATACTGCATTTTCTTACATTATTGTATTATTCTATCTGACGTGTACATTACAG
>VURO01027483.1:33732-71245 GCA_015108175.1 Pelvicachromis taeniatus
ACCGCGAAATTAAGTGTGAATATCCTGAAGAATCTTAAATTCAATACTTTACTCTGAAATAAGTTCAAATTGTCAGCAATCTGCCATTTGTATCAAGAGTGAGAACAACAAACTCCGCCTCTCCCTGTAGCGTGTAACCTGTTTCTATGGTAACTACGCCGCTAAACAAAGCGTGAATATATATATCAATGAGCAACGGGTGAATCGACGGATTTTTGGAGTGGTACGTAAAGTTTGCGTGTTCACGGTGAAATGTTACTAAACACTAAAGTTAGTCTGTTAGTTAGCCAAATAGCTTGGAATTTTTCAGATGGTTTTTCTTCTGGTTCTTTTCAGTGTCTTTGTTTTAGAGATGGCCACCTCTCCGGGAGTGTTCAAGAACACACCGATAAAAAGTATGTTCAAATATCCAGTCCTGCCCCCCATTGAAGAGACAAAACAGCTCAGTGAAATTGAGCAAATCATAGACAAGAAGGAGGAAATAGTGGCGAGGATCGCGGTACCCAAGACGCTGTTGACGCACAAAAGAAGTAAAATTGAATTAAAGCAACGCCAAAATATACTGTATGTCCTTTCTTTAGCTATGATGTATTATTTTTTTCTATGTTAAAATAGTCTATATGTCTGACATATGCATCTATTTATCATATTGGTATTTTGGTTTCCTGAAATGTGGCAGTTTGTTGCTTGGGTTTTTACAGGGTCTCTGAGGCAATGGAGGATTTCACACAGAGCAAAGAGAGGGGAGCTTTCCGCAGCTTGTCCCCAGAGCCACAGTTTCCACCTTCTGTATGACATCTACTTATTTATGCACACATACACATACAAGTACTAGCTAAATATAAAAATATTTCCCAAAATGATGGTATATTTCAATTCTTACTTTACAGATGCTTAGTGAGAAACGGAAAGAAATGGTATGTGTACTTTTTAGTATTAAATTTGATATGTGACACAGACTAAACCCTATTGACATGTATATTAACCCTGTACTATTTCATGTATTGCTACTTTTACAGATGAATTACATTTTTCTGAAGGAATGTGTAGAGAGACGCGATTTCCCAGAAATTCAGCAGAAGTGGTTAGACTCGATGATTGATCGAGTCCCAGCAAAACTAAGAGGGAGCCCCAAGTCAGAAAAGCTACTGCAAGAGCTCTGCAAGGAAATCATCGACAATTTCAATAGTGTGATTATAGAGTACACAGGTATTCCCAGTTATTTATATCGTATGAATGTACAGTGCAGTGCAAAAGTGTAGGTACTGAAATTAAAAACAGAAAGCTTTCAAAAATACGTTTTACTTACCAATTTGTAAATGTAGTGATAAACAAACCATATCTCTATTTGGTGGGATTCTTCTTCAAAACATCACCAGTTTTCCTACAGTAAAGAAGAAAGTTTTATTCCTTTGGCAGCATTAACTTGAAGTAATAGCTTTCTGTATGATTTTATCAGTCTCTCACAATGTCGTGCAGGTATTTTGGCCCACTCTTCTTTACAACATTGATTCAGTTGATAGTGGTTTATGTGCATTTGTTTATGTACAGCTCTCATAAGGTTCCACCACAGCATTTCACTCCAGTTGAGGTCTGGACATTGACTGGATCTCAAAATTTTAATTGTTTTATTTTTGACCAAGTGTTAGCTGTTGGACAGATGGCCTCACACTTGTTCCTTGAATACTTTGGTATAGAATGGTTGACTCAGTGGCTGCAAAACAGTGTCATATTATACAGTGCTGTACTTCACAGCTGATATGAGGTGTTTCTGATATGCTGGGTTTGGGTTTGACCAAACATGACACTGTAGACCATGACCAAAAATCTCCACTATGGTTTTGTTTGTCCAAAGGACATTACTCCAGAAGTCTTGGGGTTTGATCAGATGCAACTTTGCAAACCTAAGCTGTGCTGACATGCCCTTTTTAAAGAGAAGATGCTTTTCTCCTGGAAATCCTTCATAACAAGCCACACTTGTTTAGTTTTCTTGGTACTGGCTTTAAATGGTTAACATGTTGAAGTCTGTATAGTCTGAGCTGTACTTTTTTTTGGAGCATCTCTGCGCATTGCACAATCAAGTCCTTGGCGTGGATTTGCTGGGACGTCTACTCCTGGGAACAATGTGACATTGTATTAAAACACACCTGAATCCTCCAGACCAGCAACCTGACAAAACCTTTTCCTTTGATAGAGGCCATCACACAATTAGTTGATTTGCAGCATCTGACTGCAAATCAAATCAATCACTTATTAATGACTATGGAAGCAGTAGGGGTGTGCAATTCTTTTTCAAATCCATGTAAATATAAGTTTGCATGGTCTTCCAAGCAGCTTAGATACCATACCATAGCTTTTCTGTGGATTTATACTCCCCCAAAGGGATTTCTTGTTAAAACCGGCGCTCTGGTGTAGCAAGATTTTGCAGGACTTTTTGTTGCAGGTTTTTTCAACTCACTTTAATTGTTTTATGGCTATTGTTATGCTGCACAATGACAATATCTGCTGATTATATAGATAAGAATCTAAACATCTAGATTGTCTTAAACTAACCAGCTAATATATGTATCACTGGTATATTGATCTGCTATAGTGGACACAGTGTTAAAGAATCCACAGGCAGATGGACTGAACTCAGAAATACAGAGAGCTACACAACCAAAGTGAGTCTTTCGTGTGTACAAGTGATTTGGACATAATGACTAATATTCAACAATCTTTTTATGTTCCCACTTGTAAACTGCATTTTTGATTATTTGCAGAATTCTCAGTTTCTCCCATCCATGGCATGATAGTTTTCTCAGAAACCGCAGGATGATAAAGGCAAACTTGCACATTCTTCATCCTGTAATGCAGACTCTGCTGGATCTTGGAAACACAACATTCTCGTCACTGGTCCTAGTTGACTTGTCATCATACAGGTGAGGGATGTGGACATAAAGACAAATAGGCAAATTTGACCTGTCTCAGTAAATATATATATACTTCTATTTGATTTTACTTTGGCTTCTGTTGATATAGAGCTTCAGGACCTGTGGATTGTAAGAGTCTACAGAACAAAATGGCTCTGGAGTGTAAGAGGACAGAAGATCACATCATGAACACCTGGTTTCCCAAAGTCATCCACCTATTAACAAATAAACACACTCTCAAGGGGATTAAAGAGGATAAATCTGATTCCTTTTACAAATGTGCCTCCACCCTAATTTCCAATCAGGTCAGATGATGCTCACTATATTTTAAGCTGAAAAATGTCATAAAGACCATTTTATAATTGGCTGTTGGCAGCTTTTAAAAACACAATTTCACAGTGTTTCATTTAATGAAAAGTTAAAATATATGTGTGACGTAAATGTGTTTCTTAATTGCACACTTACTCTCATGCGTATGTCTTTCTGTAAATTCTTAGCTGAAATCTCTTATTCATGGAAGTGTGGAGGAGTTTGTCAGTGTATTTGATCCAAGCAATCACCACTGCTTGCCCATCTTTCGAATGGCTTTAACCTTTGATGATGAAAAGATGGAAATCTATCCCCCCTTACAATATCTGGAAGCTGCTGTTCTTCAGATCCTTAATGAGATGACAAACACTTTGCAGGTGAAATGATCACTTTATGACAAATTTGTTACACAAAAATGCATTCTGAGCTGGTAATGATATCTATGACATGGTTCTACAGAAAGTACAAACTGTCCAGTCATGGCTGACACCAACCACGCCTTTATTTGTGGATGCCAAGGTGACTGATCAGGTCCATGCTTGGGCTGAGGCCACTGTGAAGAGTGCTGTGCACAGAAATCTAGAGGAGCCTGAGAAATATTTCCAGAACTATGGTAATGTGCCATAATATGGTCACTTCTAACCAGCCCTCCAGCAATATTACTTCAGTTTATTGGTGAATTTTGTGGTTTATTTTGTAGTTGACAGTTACGACTGGCTGGTTAATGGAGCTGCACAGGCTAAAGTAAAGACGTTTATGGAAGAGGAGCACGCTTTTGATGAGTACACTAAGGTAGCAAATCATACAGTTGAATTCAAATTCTTACCTTATCTTGTTTTTATCTTGTTTTCTGGTGACTGTCATTGTGTAATCTCACTGCTTATTACAGCAAATGGAGGAGTTTCGTGCTCTGTCAAAGGAGATTATGAGCCTCCCATCAAAAGCCCACTTCACAATGGTCCATCTGGACTGTGAGGAGCTGAAACACGGGCTTGCCAACAAAGCCAAAGCCTATGCCGAAGTACTTCTGAAGAAATTAGTCTCCAGGCACCATGAACAAAATCTAGAGTAAGTCAGTTCTTATAATACTACCAAACAAATCTGTCATTCTCTGCTTAAAATGTTCACATTTTAAGGCTTGATTGTTTGTGTGTGTGTCTGTAAAAGGATTTGCTCTGAGTTTGAAAACATCAGAAAGAGAGCTTTGAAAGTTCCAGAGAATACAGAGGAAATGGCTCAGATGCTTGACTTTATACATGAAGTTAAGAGTAAAGGTCTTGCAGAGCTTAATGAAAAAATTAAGGTAAATAAAACAGTAATTGCTTTCGTCTGTTATAAAAGCATACTAACTTCTGATGTCTTGCATCAATTCTAACCTGATTTGGTTTCTGTCAGGATGCATACTGCAGACTTACCTACCTCTTGGAAGTCCACGTAATTGAAGCAGAGGATATGGAGCTTAATTCGACTGTTTTTCTCTGGCCACAAAACATCCTTCATACTTTTGAACTCAATGATGAGGTAATGTGGTAGCGTGTGCTTAGTTCAATCTAACATGAGTGTTTTGTTTTGTTATGAATAATCTGATTCTGGACGGCTCTATTGTTTTCCAGTTAATGGAGAAGGCCAAGGGGAAAGGACAGGAGGAGTTGGTTGCTCAAAGAGAAAAATTAAAGGTGCAGCTTGAAAAGTTGGGTCGCAGGATTGAGGAGTTTTCACTTTTCTCTGAGCTGGAAACGATGCAGCAGGTAAAGCGTCATTCACGTTTCAGAATACCTTTAATGAAATAATGATCTTTTCCTTTCTGTTTTAGGAAATTCTGTATTTGTATTCTTGCCTGTCCCATCTGTACACTAAATATGTTTGTTACATTCTTTGAAAGTCCAGCAAACTTGGGGAAGCGACAAAGAAGTGTCTAAGCTGAAAAAGGAGACAAGAAAGCAAACTTGGCAATTAAATAAATTATTTTAGTTCATTAAACTGAAGGAGATGGTCAGAACACCGTCACCATTACTATCACCTTAAGTACTCTGGCCTAATGCTGAGTGGAGTCAGCTGCATAGAAGGATAGCACCTAAAACTTGACAGAGAGAGACTAATCAATAGCAAAACATGTCAGCAGCACTGGTATAACTGGTATTTCTTTTTTTTTTTAACCAGTATGTTGCAGATGTCCGAATAGTTCAGAGAATTCTCCACGAGGCTGAAGAGACTATTGCAGTCATTAACAAGGAAGAGACCTTCTACAAGTGGGACCTGACATGTTTCCCAGAAGTTGAGATCATCAAAGAGAATATCGAACCATATCAGAAGCTCTTTGGATTTGTCTTAAACTGGCAACGCACAGAGAGCAGGTCAGATCCCTATTTGATGCATGCTGTTTCTTTTTTTGTTTTTAAATCCTGCTAACCTTTTGTCTTTTTTGTGCCTAGGTGGATGGATGGTTCCTTCCAGGACCTTGATGGTGAGACAATGGAAGTAAAAGTGGATGAATTCTTCAGGGAAATCTTCAAGATGCTCAAGTTTTTCCAACAGAAAAAGATTAAGGAAGATCAAGAGATGGAGAGGATCTCTGAGAAGAGGAAGCGACACCCTACTGAGGATGGTGTGAGAAAGGAAGAAAGCCCAACAGTCAGTTTGTGTTCAGCTGTAATGGAGCAGATTAAAAAGTTTAAGGTATTCTACACAACTGGTATTTAAAAAGAGATCATAAACAAAGTGTTGTTTTTTTATGCTATGCCATTATAAGGAATGCGTTTATGTCAATAGAACCACATCCCCGTGGTGTCCATCTTGTGCAACCCTGGCCTCAGATCTCGCCACTGGACCCAGATGTCACAGATAGTTAAGTATGAACTCACCCCTGACGCTGGTACAACGCTACGGAAAGTTCTCAAGCAAAATCTGGCTCCATACCTGGAAGACTTTGAGTCCATCAGTGCTGCTGCCAGCAAAGTGAGAAGATTTTGAAAGTTTGTGTTTGTTTATACAGGTTGCTCCTAATTCTGTGTATTAAATAATCTATGTCCACACTATCTCTTACTATAGGAGTTTTCCCTGGAGAAGGCTATGAAAACCATGGTGCACATTTGGGATAGTGTCTCCTTTCACTGTCAACCTTACAGGGAAACTGGCGTGTCTATCTTGTGTGCTTTAGATGACGTTCAGACAATGTTAGATGACCAGATTGTGAAGACTCAGACTATGAGGAGCTCACCTTTCATAAAGCCCTTTGAAAATGAAATTAAGGTAAATATAAGTTTTAGATTTGCATAACAAATACATGTTGAATTTGGCACCTGGAATTTGTTTTTGTTTTTAACCGCCTGTATATAGAGAAAGCTTTAACCATTTGTTCCATGATGTCAGGCATGGGAGGAGCGTCTGCTTCGTATCCAGGAAACCACAGATGAATGGCTGAAAGTACAAGCCCAGTGGCTTTACCTGGAGCCCATCTTTTCATCCCAGGATATCATGCAGCAGATTCCAGAAGAGGGCCGACTTTTTCAAACCGTTGACAAGAACTGGAAAGAGGTCATGAGGCATTGTGTTAAAAATCCTGCGGTAAGAAAAAAATGTATTTACTTTTACAGAAATTAAATCAAAAACTAGAATTTTTTGGTTAACTGGATAATTTGTTAATGTAGATTCTGGAAGCAACCTCACTACCTGGTTTGCTAGAGAAACTGCAAGATTCCAACACCCTCCTTGATACCATTATGAAGGGCTTGAATGCATATCTGGAGAAGAAACGTCTGTTTTTTCCTCGGTAAAATTTTCTTTTTTTGTAGATTTGATTTCTGTCCAGATCTTTTGTATTATGACAGATTTTAATATTTAATGTTAACCCTGGTGCTAGGTTCTTCTTCTTGTCCAACGATGAAATGCTGGAGATTCTGTCTGAGACCAAGGATCCACAGCGAGTTCAGCCACATCTGAAGAAATGTTTTGAGGGTATTTCCAAACTAGACTTTCTGCCAAATTTGGATATCCAGGCAAGGCAGTCACATCACTCATGTTGTTTTCATTACATAACGGTGTGGATGATTAACCTTTTGATTAAACTGCACAATGTTTTTGTTCAGGCCATGTATAGCGGTGAAGGGGAGCGCGTTCAGCTCATCCAGCTCATCTCCACGTCTGAAGCCAAAGGAGCTGTGGAGAAGTGGCTGGTTCAGGTGGAGGACGTGATGCTTCGGAGTGTCAGAGATGTAGTAGCCCGGTCCAGGGTGGTAAGATCACTGTTCTTCATACCTAATTTGAAATAGTGTTATGGTTTGTTACTTACAATGCTGTCGTACTGTGTATGATCCTGTGCATGACTCATGAGTCAGTGACAAATGAATGGATGTATATGGGGTGTCTTTGGCAGGCATATGCTGAGAATCCACGGAACCAGTGGGTCACGGAGTGGCCTGGGCAGGTGGTACTTTGCACCTCACAGATTTTTTGGACATTGGAGGTTCATGAGGCTATCAGAGCACACCCTAACGTGGGTCATTTTACATGTTTCTAACAAAGAAATGATGTTTCTCATCTTTTACGATGAACTCAACACCTTAAAAATATCACCTTGGGAAGAAACTAAAATAGTAGCCGGCTGTTCTCTGCAGGGTTTAAATAACTACTATCGGAAACTTCAGAGTCAGCTGAATGACATCGTAGAGCTGGTGAGAGGAAACCTGGCCAAGCAAACGCGGATTACTTTAGGAGCTCTGGTCACAATTGATGTCCATGCCAGGGATGTAGTCATGGAGCTTATTGAGAAAGGTACTGCAAAGCACAAAATAGGTTTATTAGTATTATGCATTATTATATAACATACTTTTGATGAATAAAGACAAAATGCACGGCGATTAAAATGTTTTCTGGATTTTTGATAGGCGTATCACACGAAACCGACTTTCAGTGGCTGGCCCAGCTTCGTTATTACTGGAGTAGTGATAATGTTCGCGTTCGCATAATCAACTGTGATGTTAAGTATGCCTATGAGTATCTGGGGAACTCGCCACGCCTGGTCATCACTCCTCTGACTGACAGATGCTACCGAACCCTGGTAAAAAATAAATAAATAAATAAAACAGTTATTTAAATATGTTTTGGAACTTGAATGTGCATACTTGTGCTTTTGCTGTAAGAATGATAAGTGACATTATATTTTAACAAAACTCTTCTTTTTGAGATTGGAGCTTTCTACATGAATTTGGGTGGTGCACCAGAGGGTCCAGCTGGAACAGGAAAGACAGAGACGACTAAGGATCTGGCTAAAGCACTTGCTGTGCAGTGTGTCGTCTTTAACTGTTCAGATGGACTGGATTATCTCGCTATGGGAAAAGTAACATCCACAAGTTGAAAATTTTCCTTTCTAATGCTTTTTTCATACATTCAGAACATGGTTTGCTAACATGTAATTTCTTATAGTTTTTTAAAGGTCTTGCTTCATCTGGTGCATGGGCCTGCTTTGATGAATTCAACCGTATTGAGCTGGAGGTGTTGTCTGTAGTGGCCCAGCAGGTTCTCTGCATCCAAAGGGCCATCGAGCAGAAACTGGAGTACTTTGACTTTGAAGGGACCATGCTCAAACTCAATCCCAACTGCTTTGTGTCCATAACAATGAACCCTGGCTACGCAGGACGATCAGAACTCCCAGACAATCTCAAGGTCTTTTACTAGTAAAATTTTTGATCACATATAGCATATACATTGTTGTTCTTTTTCAAATCACAGATATTGGTGGACTGCACATCCTTAAGTATAATCTGAAAAATGTATGTTACTGTTCAACATTTGTTTATATTTTCTCTGTGCAGGTGTTGTTCCGAACAGTTGCCATGATGGTGCCTAACTATGCACTTATAGCTGAGATATCTCTATATTCATATGGCTTCTTAAATGCCAAACCTCTCTCGGTGAAGATCGTGATGACCTACAGGCTTTGTTCAGAGCAGCTCTCCTCTCAGTTCCATTATGATTATGGCATGAGGGCTGTCAAAGCTGTCCTCGTGGCTGCAGGAAACCTCAAGCTCAAGTATCCCAAGGAGAATGAGGACATTCTGGTATTTGTTCAGATTTACTAAACATCAGTCTATACTTTCTGTCCTGATTGTGAACTTTAGTGCCTGTTTTTGATCCTTTCCATTTCTTATTCATGTTGTAACATTCAGCTCCTGAGATCCATAAAGGATGTTAATGAGCCCAAGTTTCTCTCCCATGATATTCCGCTGTTCAATGGAATCACCAGTGATTTGTTCCCAGGCATTTGCCTTCCTGAGGCTGAGTACCAGGTCAGTGTTGATTTGGTTCCATATTATTTTGGCCAAAATCTATTTGTGTGGTTATGTATGTTAGAATCTGCTTTTTTGTTTGTCAGCTGTTTCTAGAGGCTGCTGAAGAATGCAGTAAAAATCACAATGTACAGCCAACAGAGGTTTTCATACAGAAGATGATCCAGACCTATGAGATGATGATCGTTAGGCACGGGTATGCTATATGTTTCAGTTTCCAAGCTGGTGTACTGTATTGTGACATCCTGCTTGTTATTCACATGATTGGAAAATGGCTTGGAAGGAATTATCTAAATTCAATATGGATTTATAAATATTGTTATAAATACTATTTTTAAGATTCATGCTGGTGGGAGATCCTTTTGCTGGAAAGACCAAAGTGCTACATGTTTTAGCTGACACTCTGACTCTCATGAACGAGAGAGGATATGGTCAGGAGGAGAAAGTCATCTTCAGGACGTTAAACCCAAAGTCAATTACCATGGGACAGCTGTTTGGGCAGTTTGACCTAGTTTCTCATGAGGTAAACCCGTGGCATTGATCCTTTGTTTTACAGATAAATCAAAGCTAAGTGTGTTTACAATATTAATATAGAGCTGGATTAAATTTTTTTATCCTCATTCTTAGTGGACAGATGGGATTGTGGCTAACACGTTCCGTGAGTTTGCATCGGCTGAGACTCCTGACCGTAAATGGGTGGTGTTTGATGGTCCAATAGATACACTATGGATTGAGAGCATGAACACTGTGCTGGATGACAACAAAAAGGTACATAGTGCACAGTAAAATAATGTTTCTTGTATGATATTTCAATTATAGATTTTTTTTGTTTTTCATACCTTTTTATTTTTTTGCTTCCTTGACAGTTGTGCCTGATGAGCGGTGAGATCATCCAGATGTCAAATCAGATGAGTTTGATTTTTGAAGCGATGGATCTATCACAGGCCTCTGTGAGTTGGATGTTTGCATTTAAAAAATTTATTTACTGATCCCATTTTAAAATGTAAAAAATTTCTAGTTAATTTTCCAAATGACCCAAGCACAGACTCAAACGCAGAGGCAAAACTTAAACTCAAAATGTCAGCTGTATTGCTGGACACTAAGAAACTTAAATAAACTTGAAGATACAAAAATAAACTAGGCAGGTAGAACACACAGACAGATATGAGGGAGATCACGACACTGACAAAGAGAAACACGGGGCTTAAATACACTGAGGGATAATGAAGGGAATGAGACACATAAGGAGACCACAGCTGGGAGTAACTAGGCAGGACGAGACAATGGAAGCAAAACTTGAAACACTAACATGAGACACAGAAACTGGGGAGACAGAACATAGAGACCTGAAACGTGGGACAGAGTAGACACAACAAGGAACACAGGGAAGTAAGATAACAAAACCTAAGAACTAAAACCATAACAGCCACAACCAAACCTAGGGTAATAATAATAACTACAATAGTCAAAACAGCACAACAAAGCACTCAGAACATAAACCATAATATAAAATATCAAAACACAAGAGACTCAAAATGCTGGGTCACAAAGACCCAGAACTATGACACTTACGTACTGTACCATTACTGTAGCTTGAATTGGCAGGATACATTTTTTTTCTGTATTTTCTCTGATTGAAGCCAGCCACAGTCAGTCGATGTGGTATGATCTACATGGAACCATCTCAGCTGGGCTGGATGCCCTTGGTGCTCTCCTGGATAAACACTCTTCCTGACGATCTTCAGGCTCCAAACAACTGTTCCTTGTTGCTGGAGCTCTTTCACTGGCTCCTGCCGCCTGCCCTCACAATGCTTCGAAAACAATGCAGAGTAAGTGGCCCCAGGGAGTGTATGTGTTATTGGTATTATATCCGTACAGTACATGCTAATTTTTGGTTTGGTTTACAGGAAGTCGTTTCCACAAGCAACAGCAACATTGCGGTGTCTTTGTGTCGACTGTTTGAGATGCTTCTCACTAACCCTGTGAAGACGGGTCAAAGTGATAAAAATATCCACTGCTGGATAATGGTAGAAGGCTATATCTATTAGAATTTGATATAATATTTGAATTTATTTATTCGAAATACTTGTTAGGATCTGCACCTTACAAATGTTTTGCAAACATTTTTTTTTTTTTTGTATATTCACTTTTTTCTTTTTGCCTGCAGGCAGCGTTTGCGTTCTCCCTCGTGTGGTCTGTGGGTGGGAGCTGTGATGCAGACAGTAGAGAGAAGTTTAGTAGCTTCGTCAGACTGATTGTTGCAGGACAAACAAAAGAACATCCTATCCCTGAAACAGTGGGAAAATGGGAGTGTCCATTCGAGGAGAAGGGGCTGGTATATGACTATTTCTATGAGGTATTGTATAATTATGTCAGTCAGAAGACTTTTGCTTGTGTTATACCAGAAAATCATAATACATTCTTTCATTTCCAGTTTAAAGGGAAAGGCAAATGGCTTCACTGGAATGAGGGCATTAAAAATATCAACCTGGGTGACAAGAACACCAAAGTGCAAGAGATCATTGTACCCACCATAGACACAGTTCGCTACACCTACTTGATGGATCTTTGCATCAACTATGGAGTGTCAGTATTCTCTGAGGGACCCGAGACAAAACTGTTTGCTTTTGTTTTTGTTTGCTGCCTTAGTACTATGATAATAATGTATAGCCTGAACTTATTTACATCAAACAGAATACATTTAAAAATATATGTTGTTTTGTTTTGCTGTTAAGCCCTTGCCTGTTTGTGGGTCCTACCGGAACTGGAAAATCTGTGTATGTGAAGGAAAAACTCATGAATAATCTGGACAAAGACCTGTACGTACCCTTCTTCGTCAACTTTTCAGCTCGCACAAGTGCAAACCAAACTCAGGTCAGTGTGAGAGTCATGAAACATGCAGTTCTTTACAACTGTATTAGACCACCTGTCATACAAACAAGAAAAGAAATATTAACAAATATTTTAACAAATCCGCCTAAAACATACATGAAAGAAACAATTTTTGTTATTTTTAGAAACATTTTATACTCAAATTTGAGCCGACTCACTGGTCAAGAGCATAACTTTCAACCAATAAAAATATATTGTTTTCTGTTCAGGAATGCAAGTAAATAACCGTAATTTGGCATCTTAATTCCAAAATAATAATGTCCTTCAATAATTATTAATTTTAGAATTAAATATCTGATCAAAGAATTTGCACATGCTGCTAAATTAACCATTACAGAAACATCAAACTGTATTCTGGTTATTACCAGTAGTGTTGATTTAGGCAGCTCTGGCATAAACTGCTTTAATGATCATATATTATATGAGGTGTTTGTTTCTAAACAAATAAATTCTGTTTATTTCATCATGTAGAATATCATCATATCCAGGTTAGATAAGAGAAGGAAGGGTGTGCTTGGACCTCCCATGGGAAAAACGTGTATCATCTTTGTAGATGACATGAACATGCCTGCACTGGAACAGTTTGGAGCGCAGCCTCCTGTAGAGCTTCTTCGACAGTACATAGACCATGGAAACTGGTATGAACCACCTACGATTACAGGACAAATTCATATTCAAACAAGAGAGATATAAATATATGAGCAGGACTGAATTTACTGGATTAGAGCACTGTTCTTCAAACAGACAGGTCTCATCTGTTATACTCTGGCAGGTACGACCTGAAGGATACCTCCAACATCACTCTTGTCGACCTTCAGCTTATCTCAGCTATGGGCCCCCCTGGCGGTGGAAGGAATGCTGTGACTTCACGCTTCTTGCGACATTTCAACATTTTTAGCATTAATCCCTTCAGCGATGACACCATGGTTCACATTTTCTCCAACATTGTGTCCTTCTATCTTAAAAACAATCAATTCCCACCTGAATATTTCACTGTTGGCAACCAAATAGTGACAGCTACAATGGAAGTGAGTGCTATAAAAATAAACAGTGAGAACACAAGAACCAGAAAGCTGGATAAATTCATTTTGCAGTTGTAAAAAAAAACCTAAATCATTATTAATTGACATTTTTTTAATTTCTTAGGTCTATAAGAAAGCCATGGAGAACCTGCTTCCAACTCCAGCCAAATCTCACTATACCTTCAACCTGCGGGACTTCTCACGTGTTATCCAAGGTTGCCTGCTTCTGAAGAAAGGATCCTTGGAGAGCAAACACACTATGATACGGCTTTTTGTCCATGAGGTCTTCCGTGTCTATTATGACCGTTTGGTAGACAATGACGATCAAGCGTGGCTCTACAAGCTGATGAGCAGCATTGTGAAAGATCACTTTAAGGAGTCCTTTCACCAGGTCTTTGATCACCTGAAACAAGGCAGCAAAGTAAGCTGACAATCACTTATTACTGTTTCATGTGCTTTACTACTTTTTTTTTTATTAAACAATACAGCAAAAAAAGATGTGCTTGCAGAATTCAATCTTGATGTGCCTGAAACTGTGGCATTTAAATTTGTGAATTTTTAGCTGGTTGAAGAAGACATGCGAAATCTTCTGTTTGGTGACTACATGAACCCTGACCTGGAGGATGATGAGCGTTTGTATGCTGAGGTGCCCTCCGCTGAAAACTTTGCTGAGGTGGTAAAGTCCTGTCTTGAAGAATACAACCAGATGCATAAGAATCGGATGAACCTTGTCATCTTCCGGTAAACAGCTTTCAAAGAGGATATATGTTTTTATAAATTTTATTTTGTGCTTTAGGAATAAAGTCAAGTTGACTTGACCTTTGTGCAGTAAGTGAACAAGATATGTTTTTATCATTTGTGTTTAAACTTAATTAACTGAAAATAAAATCTTATCTAGCTATGTCCTGGAGCACTTGTCCCGTGTCAGTCGTGTGTTAAAGCAGCCAGGAGGAAATGCCCTCCTCGTGGGAGTGGGAGGAAGTGGACGCCAATCTATCACCCGCCTGGCCACATTTATGGCCCATATGACCATGTTTCAGCCAGAGATCTCAAAGAGCTACGGTATAACTGAGTGGAGAGATGACCTCAAGGTAAGCTGTAAAGGTTTCTGCTACTTCTGTTTAATACAGGTGTGTTTTGGTCGTGTTATTCTCATTAGATTCTGTGGCTTTTTAACATTCCTAGCAGCTGTACTCTGTCTCACTGCTTTTCTTTCAATTAAAGATGCTGCTAAAAAATGCTGGGGTGAAAGGACAGAAGACAGTGTTCTTGATAACTGATGCTCAAATCAAAGAGGAAGCTTTTCTAGAAGACGTGGACAGTGTCTTGAATACAGGAGAGGTTCCCAATCTTTTTGCCATAGATGAGAAACAAGAAATCATGGAGGTAGAATATTATAAGCCTATAATCTTATATACATACCTCATGAATTTACATGTAATAAAATTCTCATTTCATCTATTTTTCCCCAGGCAGTACGTCCCATTGCCCAAGCTGGTAATAAAAACTTGGAGCTGAGCCCGTTGACTCTGTTTGCCTTCTTTGTGGCACGCTGTAAAGAGAACCTGCACATTGTTGTGGCATTCAGTCCTATTGGAGATGCCTTTCGAAATCGCCTGCGCCAATTTCCATCTCTTATTAACTGCTGTACCATTGACTGGTTTCAGGTAGGGCACTATATCATACCTGCATTGAAATATACTACATAATAAAAATGTCTGAAACACTGAAAACTATATAGGTATCTGTATGTTAAGAGTTAGCTGTGCTCTTGGATCCAAAGATAAAACCAAAGAAAGAAAATAGGACATGTAATTTCATTAGCAGACCCTGTTCTTGACAGTGTCTTTGCCCTTAGCATCTCTTTCGTCTCTATACTTTGACAGCCATGGCCAGAGGAAGCTCTTGAGCGAGTAGCCAACTCCTTCCTAGAATCACTAGAGATGAATGAAAATGAGAGGCAGGAGGTCATACCCATCTGCAAGACATTCCACACCTCTGCCATAGACCTTTCACAGAGGTATGAGAGGTTTATTCATAATTTTTACAATGAAAGGTAAATTTGACATTTCTAATCCTTTAATTATGCTTTTTTTTTCAATTGCAGATTCCTTTCTGAGCTTGGTCGCCATAATTATGTGACACCCACATCCTACCTGGAACTAATTGCAGCTTTTTATCAACTGCTCACTCAGAAAAGAGACACTGTCATGAATGCAAAACAGAGGTACACCAATGGACTGGATAAGCTAGCCTTCGCTGAATCTCAGGTACAGGAAATACTATTTTTACTGGAGCTGTTTTGTCTATTCTCTATTTCTTGTATTATTATCCTATGCAGTAGTTTATTTGAGCAATACTTTTCCGTAGGTGGGTGAGATGAAGAAGGAACTTGTAGACCTACAGCCCAAACTAGAACAGGCAAAGATAGACAACACCAAAATGATGAAGGTGAATACATCGATCAACATCTGCATTCTCCCCAGAGTACATATGTATCAGAACATACATACATCTGTACTAAATGTAAACATGTATTGATTTTCAGGTTATCGAGGTGGAGTCTGTAGAGGTGGAAGCCAAGAGCAAAGTTGTGCGTGTTGATGAGGAGGCAGCAACCATTAAAGCCGGTGAGGCCCAGGCTTTGAAGGATGAGTGTGAGAGTGACTTAGCTGAAGCTATCCCTGCCCTGGAGGCTGCTCTATCTGCCTTGGACACTTTGAAGGTGAGAGCCCTTCAGCAAAATATCTTTTTTTAATAACATATCATTGCAGTTAGATAACTGAGCAAGTCAAGCTGTCCATTTCTTTTCAGCCCTCTGATGTCACAATTGTGAAGTCTATGAAAAATCCACCTTCAGGGGTGAAGCTGGTGATGTCAGCTGTGTGTGTGATGAAGGAGATAAAGCCAGATAAGATAGCTGATCCAGCTGGGACTGGGAAAAAGGTTAGACTGAGTAAAAAAAACAAAAAACTTAAATGATATGAAATGATAAAAGTCTGGTAGTTATTTTTAGCCTTTTAATTGTATTGTTTTTGTAAGAAAATAGTGCATAAACAGTGAGTGACATGTTTCCTTTATTTCCTAGGTTTTAGACTACTGGGGTCCAAGCAAGAAGTTATTGGGTGATATGAATTTCTTACGAGATCTTAAAATATATGACAAGGACAACATTCCTGTGAGTGTCAAAATTATGTCACAGTTAAAAAAATTCAACTTGCATTTTCCCCTAAATCATCTTGTCTTTGGGTTGCAGGTCCCTGTGATGCAAAAAATCCGAAGTGAGTACATGACTAATCCCGACTTTAACCCCAGTATAGTGGCAAAGGCATCCTCTGCAGCGGAAGGCCTGTGCAAATGGATCCAAGCAATGGAAGTGTATGACAGGGTGGCAAAGGTGCAGTGTCTTTGGGTTTTCAAATCACTTGTCCCAGTAATCGTACCTGCACACTTTTTCACACATTTCTTGATTTTGACAACTGTCTTTGGTTTCAGGTTGTAGCTCCTAAGAAGGCCAATCTTGTACTGGCACAGGAGTCCCTGGCTGCTACCATGGCCCTTCTGGACCAGAAGAGGTCTGAGTTGAAAGAAGTTGAAGATCGCTTAGCAGCTCTTCAGAAAACTTTTGAAGAGAAGACAGAAGAGAAAGCCCAGCTGGAGTTCCAGGTGGATTTGTGCGCCAAGAAGCTGGAAAGGGCAGAAAAACTCATTGGTGGTCTTGGTGGAGAGAAGACAAGGTCATGAAGACACTTATAAATATTTCAGGGCCAAGCAGTGAAGCTGAGGAGACTTCTGTTTATACTTTTACTTCTTCTTCTTATACTTTATTATTATTATTATTATTATTATTATTATTATTATTATTATTATTATTATTATTATTATTATTCATTGGACTGTAGAGTAAAACATTTGAAGGTTTGGTTCACTAACTGGGAGCAGTTTCCCAATTTCTTTTATTAAGACTCACATCTGAAGTGCTATAGCACCACCAATGGGTGGAGGTTGGAGGTATGTCCGTGCATGCGACTTTTTAACTTTTAGCCTGATTCTTTTAAAGATGTAGCACTGGATTTCTTGAATCATTCAGAGTATAAGCTATATTTCAAGAATTTAAGCTATACTTAAATTTCTGAAGCTTTTTCCAGCTTTCACCAAAATTGGCACTGATGAAAGTTAAATATCAAGCTTGAAAGACCAAACATCACAAAAGCAAGCAGTTGGCATTTACATTTTCAAAACTGTTACTACCAATAAAAATTAGCAGTTAAATCACCAGACTGCAAGTAATTTCCTGTAATTATAACCACTTAAAAGTTTATCTGCGTCACTCTGGTAGCTTCAAAATGAAAATGTGTTTTCACATTTTATAGCTATGCTTTTATCATAATTACATAAAGTTGCTATGACAACTGTGCCCAGCTGAACTGCTTGGCCCCCTTATTGCCTTGTGCTTTGTACTGCTGCTTGTTTCCTGCAATTTGTAGAATAAGTGCACACCAGTGACTGAATGTTACTATTTACTTAGATGGTCTAAAGCAGCAGACGACCTGCAGAACACGTATGACAACTTGACCGGAGATGTCCTTATCTCTGCCGGTGTCATCGCCTATCTGGGGGCTTTCACAGCTGGCTTCAGACAAGAATGCACCAAGTTGTGGACCAAACTCTGCAAAGTACAAGTTCTTCCTTCTCTCCTCTCATTTTTATGAATCGTTATCATACATATGTATTTCTATGTCTATATTACGTACCTTAGTAAATAAATATCTGTCTTTGCACCTGCCCTTATCTCTAGTCTAAGAAAATTCCATCATCAGATGACTTCTCTCTCAGTAAAACCCTGGGGGATCCCATCAAGATCAGGGCATGGAACATTGCAGGGCTTCCCAGTGACACTTTCTCTATTGACAACGGTGTCATTGTCAGTAATTCACGCAGATGGTGAGTTTGTATTTCTGGAAAATGTGAAACTTATATTGAAATATTTGTGAATAAAATGCTTTTCATATATTAGCTAATGTTAATGTTTTTGTAGGCCCTTAATGATTGACCCGCAGGGTCAAGCCAACAAGTGGGTCAAGAATTCAGAGAAAGATAACACCCTGAGTGTAATAAAGCTAACAGATGGGGACTATATGAGAACTTTAGAAAACTGTATTCAGTTTGGGACGCCACTGCTGCTGGAAAATGTAGGAGAAGAACTGGACCCTTCTCTGGAACCACTGCTGCTGAAACAAACCTTCAAACAAGGTGCTCGAAGTATAAAATGGATGCCAAAGAATAATTTTGAATTTAATAATAGTGATAATTCTCAGCTCCCAATTTTTTTCTTTTTCTCTTAGGTGGTGTTGATTGCATCAGGCTCGGGGAGAATGTGATTGAGTACTCCATTGATTTCCGTTTCTACATCACAACAAAGCTCAGGAACCCGCACTACCTACCAGAGCTGGCCACCAAAGTGTCTTTGCTCAATTTCATGATAACCCCTGAGGGCTTGGAGGACCAGCTGCTCGGGATTGTGGTTGCCAAGGAGATGTAATACCTGTAAAATGGTTACTTATTTATTGACTTAAACACTTTTTTATAGCTCTTTTTACTCATGTCATCTACTTGTATTTCCACAGGCCAGAGTTGGAGGAAGAGAGAAATGCATTAATCCTGCAGTCAGCTGAAAATAAGCGGCAGCTAAAGGAAACTGAAGACAAGATCCTAGAGACACTGCAGTCCTCTGAGGGAAATATCCTGGAGGATGAGAGTGCCATTCAGATTCTAGACTCAGCAAAGATAATGTCCAATAAAATTACCAAGAAACAGCAGGTGTGAATTACACATAAAATGAAAGTCTAATTGTGAAATTGATGTGTCTTTTAAGTTAACCTGATCGTCTCGTAGTCTAACCTCCTAATGTTAACACCTTTCCAAGATCGCAGAGAAGACAGAGATCAAGATAGCAGAGTCCAGAGAGGGTTACAGAGCTATTGCAAAACACTCGTCCATCCTGTTCTTCAGTATTACTGATCTGACCAACATTGACCCGATGTACCAGTATTCTCTCAGCTGGTTTGTCAATCTCTACATTAACTCCATACAAGACAGGTAAGCAATCCAGGAGCAGTAAACTCGGTTAGTGGTACGGTGAAGTAATGAACTATGAAACATCTGCCAGAACTAATAACTGTAGTTTGTCTGTGTTCATTGGAAACTTTGTGTGTTCTGCCTTTCGTTCATCAGTAACAAGTCCAAGATTCTGGAGAGGAGGCTTCAGTTTCTGATTGATCACTTCACCTACAACTTGTACTGCAACGTATGTCGTTCTCTGTTTGAGAAAGACAAACTCCTCTTCTCCTTCCTTCTCTGCTGCAAATTACTACTGTAAGTGATTACAAGCAATTGTGACTTTTACTCTCATGCTTAGTGCAAATCTATGTGGATTTTTACGTTTATATTTGATGCTATTTTTTTTTTTAATCAATGTTTTCTTCTAAGAGCAAAGGGGGAGATTAAACACTCTGACTTTATGTTCCTGCTGACTGGGGGAGTGGGCCTCCAGAACACCACTCCTAACCCGGACCCCACCTGGCTACAGGACAAGAGCTGGGATGAAATCTGCAGAGCCAGTGAACTCCCTGGCTTACAAGGATTGAAGTAACAAGCTTTAATCACTAAAATAAAAATGGCTTTGTCATCATCACCGTTTACCCCATTGCCCCCATTTGACATTATGATTTACTTTTGATAAATGAAGTGGATTGTTATTTATTTTGCAGACAAGCTTTCATTAAGAATCCAAAAGACTTCAAGCCCATTTATGACAGCAAAGATCCATACACTGTTGGTTTGCCTGCTCCATGGTGTGACCAGCTCAGTGATCTACAAAAAATGATCATCGTTCGCTGTCTCAGGCCTGATAAGATACTGCCAGCTGTGACTCAATATGTGACTCGCAACCTAGCGAAGAAATTCATCCAGCCACCTCCCTTTGACCTGAGTAAGAGCTACCTGGACTCCAACTCTACCATCCCACTCGTGTTTGTACTGTCTACAGGTGCTGATCCCATGGCTAGTAAGTCCTACTGTACTGTACTGATTTTCAAAGGGCCATATAAAGTTAGTGCCAAATCCTGAAACTAGGAAAACTAAATGAAACTATCCCTCCACAGGCTTGCTGAAGTTTGCCAGTGACAAGAACATGGGTGGTGCCAAATTCCAATCTATCTCTCTGGGTCAAGGACAGGGGCCCATTGCTTCTAAAATGATATCCACAGCCATGCAGGATGGGACATGGGTGTGTTTACAGAATTGCCACTTGGCTGTTTCCTGGATGCCCACCCTAGAGAAAATCTGTGAGAACTTTAGTCCCGCAACATGCCACCAAGACTTCCGCCTCTGGCTCACAAGCTACCCTTCAGACAAGGTAAAACCCATAAATGAACAACTTTAAGCACTAAATAGATATAACTATCATCCAAAAGAGCATTCAGTATAGTAAAAAAAATTTTTTTTAATCAGTTTCCAGTGACCATCCTGCAGAATGGAGTGAAAATGACAAATGAGCCCCCAACAGGACTCCGTCTCAACCTGCTCCAATCTTATTTGTCAGATCCTGTTTCTGATCCAGACTTCTTCGATAACTGTCCCAATAAAGAGCTGGTGAGTCAGGAGAAAACCTATTTAGATTTTTTTATGCATAAGAATGTATAGGTGTGTAACACGATAAATGCATTTCCTCACTAGGTCTGGGAGAAGCTCCTATATGGACTGTGCTTCTTCCATGCTCTCGTTCAGGAGAGGAAAAAGTTTGGTCCGCTGGGCTGGAATATTCCGTATGGCTTTAATGACTCTGACCTGCGTATAAGCATCAGACAGCTACAGGTATTTACTCAAAAATCTCTGTTGTTGTGTTTCTACCTTGACACAAATTAAAAACTCATTTAATTTCTTTTCCTCTTTAGGTGTTTGTGAATGAATATGACAAGGTGCCCTTGGAGGCCATAACATATCTGACTGGAGAGTGCAATTACGGTGGTCGTGTGACAGATGATTGGGACAGGCGGCTCCTGATGACTGTCTTAGCTGACTTCTACAACAAGGACATCATTGAGACTTCTTGCTATCCTTTCTCACCTAGTGGCGATTACTGTGCCCCACCTAAATCCAGCTATAAGGATTACATTCTGTTTATCAAGGTGCAGACACTCCAGAAGGATTAGTATATATATTTTATATAAAATAACTGTATATAATTTAATTTTCTTTCAATTATATAGTTTATTATTGACAGCAATGTCTTTGTTGTGCTCTAGGAACTTCCATTGAGCCAGCATCCAGAAGTGTTTGGAATGCATGAAAATGTAGACATTTCCAAAGATTTGCAGCAGACAAAACTACTGTTTGATTCACTGATACTCAGCCAGGGTGGAGGCTCTGAAGGCGGAACCCACTCTGAGAGTGACAACATGCTGTACGACATAGCGAATGACATCCTGACCAAGGTACATATTACTCAACCTTCCTCTTCATTTAGAATCAGAATCAGAATGGACTTTATTGCCAAATGTTGGGCGGGTTTACAACATCAGGAAATTGCTGCGGTACTCAGTGTGAACATACTATGGGCAATACTTAAATAGACATAGAATAAAAAGTTTCTTTTAAAAAAGTGCTGAGCAGATTGATATATACATGAGTGCAGGGGAAGTAGAACCGGAGCAGAGAACACGAAACAGGCTTAGAGTCAGTGGTGGCAACAGTCTTATGCCTATTGTTCATGAGTCCTACAGCAGAGGGGAAGAAACTGTTCCTATGGCGAGAGGTTCGGACCGGAGTCATGTCGAACAGTCTGTGACCAGGGTGAGAAGGGTCGCTGTGATCTGAGCTGCACGCCCCAGTGTCCTGGAGGTGTACAGGTCCTGCAGAGATGGGAGTCTGCAACCAATTACCTTCTCAGCAGAGCGCACAACACGCTGCAGTCTCTGAAGTCCACAAAAAGGATCCTGGCGTAGGTTCCCGGGGAGTCCAGATGCTGCAGGATGCAGTGTAGAGCCATGTTGATCGCATCGTCTACAGACCTGTTGGCTCTGTATGCGAACTGCAGGGGGTCCAGGAGGGGGGCCCGTGAGGGTCTTGAGGTAGGGGAGAACAAGGCGCTCAAAAGATTTCATGACCGCAGATGTCAGAGCCACAGGTCTGTAGTCATTTAGTCCAGTGATCATTGGCTTCTTGGGGACAGGGACTATGGTGGAGGACTTGAAGCAGGCAGGGACATGACATGCCTGCAGTGAGGAGTTAAAAATGCCTGAAAACACTGGGGCCAGCTCGTTTGCACAGTGTCTGAGAGTGGCAGGAGACACACCGTCTGGGCCGGGGAGCGTTCCGAACATTCAGTCTCTTAAACTGCTTTCTCACATCTGCTTCATGAATATGAAGGATTGTAGTGGGAGAAGGTGGTGTGAGATCCTCACAGGTGAGGAGGGGGGTGCCGTGGGTGAAGTCTTTGATGGAGGCGATGGCTCTGTGGTGGGGGGAGGTGGGGTAATGAGTGACCACAGTGTCTCTATTGTTGGGGCTGGTGAAGATGTGAAGGCTGCTTGATGGCTCATCAAAACGAGAATAGAAGTCATTGAGCGTGTTCGCCAAGAGCAAGTCGTCAGTGGAGTGGGGGGTTTTAGGCTTATAGCTGGTGATATGTCTAAAGCTTCTCCACAAAGAGGCCAAGTCGTTCTCTGAGATCTGCAGTCGTTCTCTGAGATCTGCTAGAAGTTTCTTACCATGGCATGGTTGGTCCAAAGAAAAACATTTCGACAACCAGCAGTTGAATTTCCATACATTTTTATGTGGAAAAATCCTATTAACTTTTGGCAATTACGTTTATGTTCCCTTAAGCACCATCACACATCGAGTTTTCACTTATCCTGTGAAATATAGCATCTTATCATCAGCTAAGTTAATTGATATACGGTATTTTGGGGTTTTTCTTATAAAAATTTTCAGTTCCCAGACACTACTTTCAATTTTACTGACTTTGATCTGAGTCTGTCTCCTGTGTTGTGTCTTAAGCAAAATTTCTCAACGTCTGTTCAGTGGATTCCAGGAACTGCAGTGCTGGTGGACATATTCATGCCTCCCTTGGATGAATTAATTTAGGTTGATAACCTCCCTTTTGATAGAGAATTATTGTTATTCCACACTGTAATTGGTCCAATAGTTTGGTTTAAGACTAGTTTATATACTGTGTAAAGGCACCCCTTGTTTCTTTATAATTGCTCCCAAGGAGCCACACTGTTTTGAAAAATTTAAAGTGATCTTCAGCAATAGTTTTTCAGGTTTTCAGAAAGTAAGTCAGTTTTTCTTTGAATATTGGCTGCTCTCTTGGTTATCTTTAGTTCAGTTCTTGAGCCTGACCATTTGTTTTTTGTTTGTTAAGCCACTTAACATTGACCTATGACTCATTCAAGTATAAATGGCACCTTACTTAAGGGATGGACCAGTGTTGTGTCTACACAAAGTAGACAACTTTTGGCCCTTTCACAAAAACATTTTTTTTTCCCTGTTACTTTAGTATAATCTATAAAAAATTGCCAAAGTCAACAGAGTTTGACTGACATAAAATTGTATTTTTGCACCAACAAGGCAATTCTCAATGTGCTATTAGTGAAATTGTTTCATAACTTGGCATGGTGTGCAGTGTGTCCTTGAAAAATGTGAGGAAACTGTGGCAACAGGCCTTATGAAGTAATGAATCCAACATTTTGGTTCAAACCAATGTGTATGGGGGAAATGAGTAGACAGGTGTAGCAGCCATCCGTGAAATCTGTGCTCTGTGTCCACTTCATTGCGTGTTTATAACCCACATTTGCTTATTTCCCTAAGCTTCCCGCTAATTTTGACACAGAAGCAGCTCTCATGAAGTTTCCTGTGCTCTATGAAGAAAGCATGAACACAGTCCTTGTCCAAGAGATGGAGCGCTACAACACGTATGAACAGACAGTTCACTGCCCTGTTTTAAGCTACACAGCCTCTGCAACCATTTTTTTTTCATTAATTAACTGCTGTCTTTGCTCTCTCAGGTTGTGTAGTTTGATTCGTACTAGCCTGCAGAATTTGCTGAAGGCTATTAAGGGATTGGTGGTGATGGATGCAGAGCTGGAGGCAGTTGCAAGCAGTTTGGTAGTTGGAAAAGTGCCAGAGAAATGGGCCAAGCGCTCTTACCCCAGCCTCAAACCCTTGGGCAGTTACATTACTGACTTTCTGTCAAGGCTCAAGTTTTTGCAGGTAAGACTAGTGATTTGAATGAGCAGTTTCGACTCAATATATCAAAGCTTTGTTCACCTTTTCAGTCTCATTTTATTTTCACTTAATTTTGTGTGCCTGTAGGTTTGGTATAACACCAGCAAGCCCAATGTGTTCTGGCTGTCTGGCTTCTTCTTCACCCAGGCCTTTCTAACTGGGGCCATGCAGAACTATGCCAGGAAATACCACATCCCCATTGACCTGCTGAACTTTGAATTTGAGGTCTCACACTTCGTGATCGCTCTTCACATGTAAATACCTTCTCATAGCCCTTAGACATTCCTGATCAGGGGTTTGGCTTTTATAATTTTACGTTACAGGTCCTTCCTTTTGACGAGATGCAAACAGCGCCTGCAGATGGTGTTTACGTTCACGGACTGTTTCTTGATGGAGCTCGGTGGGACAAAGAAAGGTACATGCTCACAGCAGTGTTAGTTTTACAATACTGACTGTATGCATACAACATTATAGCTCATAAGCTATTACTGTGCAGGAAAAACATCATTCACTGTACTTAAGCACACATATGAGCATTTACGAAAGTATTCTACTTTTTGTTACTTTATATTAGATTTCAAAATTAAATATTTATAATACTTTTATTTTGGCTAAATGTATATATTTTTAATATTGGCCCTTTACTTGTAATGGTGATTTTTTTTAAATATAGGATTTATATAGGATTTTTTTTACTTCTTGCATCACTAGTGACATAGAGGGAGACCTGATAAGGATTGGTTTGTTTGTCTCTCTCTATTATCAGTGGAGTTCTGGCTGAGCAGTACCCCAAAGTCCTGTTTGACTCAGTGCCTATCATATGGATAAAGCCGAGTAAGTATTACCTGTCTTTGTACACTTCTAGAACTGGTGTTTCAGATCTGCGACGAATAAAATGGACGCAATTCATGTTTTCAGATATCTCTTTCAGTGACATGATTGCTTGTTTGCCTTTATTATTTCCTGACCCTCTGCCTCCCATTTTCTCTGTTCCGTTGCTTTCATTTCTGCCAAGCAGCTCAAAAGAACAACGTCACTCAGCCTCAGAAACTGTACATTTGTCCTATATACAAGACCAGCGAAAGGAAAGGCACGCTGTCCACCACAGGCCACTCCACCAATTTTGTCATCTCCATGATGCTGCCCACCAACAAGCTCCCACAGCACTGGATCAAGCGTGGTGTTGCCATGCTCTGCCAGCTTGATGACTGAGATCAGACAGCACAGTGCTTTAAGACTCAAATGCTTTACCGTAGATATTCTCAATGCTGCTTGGATTTGTTTGAACTCTGTGTTCCTTTATACAATAATAAACACAATGTTTATGTTGATCATTTCAATTCACATCTTTGTCCAACAGCTACCTAGAAAATACAAAAGCTGCTGTGAAATATTAAAGTGAAAGATTAAACGCATCATTGATACACGTTTTAGGTTTTTTTTGTTTGTTTTTTTACAGAAAGAGATGACAACAGGCACGTCTCAGTGCTCAGCTGGGGCTGTGCTAGTCTCGATGGAAAAACCTGTCAAAAAATAATTGCAAAACACTGGTTAAAAAAAATTCAGCCCACATTTTAAGAATATATTTCATGTAGCTTCTTATTTTATTTAATACACCATATGACTGCAGTACACAACAGTAAGCCAAGAACATCGTAAACATTCTTCAAACACTTATAGATAGTTACACCTATACAGTACATCATTGCTGTTATACCTTTACAGTTTCTACAGTGGACACTTAGCCAGGTGTCTCCTTGGAGGGACTTTTTTCATGTGCTTTAATACTAGGGTGGCCACAAGCCAAATGAAATGATCACTCTAAAGATAAAAACATGGATTATGACTAGAAGAACTAATGACTAAGAGCCTCAGCTTCCAAACTAGTTTTGCTGTCTAGATGGATACCTCATCATAAACCTTTTGTCTTTTTTCTCTCCGCTCTTTTGCCTCCTTTTCCCTCAGTGTGAGCTGATACCATCTATAGACTATAAGCTATTAATGTGCAGCAGAAATAATGAGTAGAAAATAAAAGTATTTTAGGGTGAATCATAAGAGACTAAATATAAATGAATTTTATAGTGTGTTATGCACAAAGAAAACAAGCTTGTTAATGTTGAAAAATTGTATTTGACATTTTATGGCAGGGGTAGCTGCAAAAGTGAATCAACTAGAAACTGGCTGTGAAGACCTTGTGATCTGATATTTATAGTGTGTGTGTGTGTCTGTGAGGGCGGGATATAAATAGCCCCAGTATGTGTGGCTACTAAGGAGCCCCCTGGCTATACTGGTGTTAAAACTACACAGAGAGCAGCTTTTTGACTGAAGGTAAACACCACACGATGAAAAACATTTTATTTGGTTAAAAACTTGATTAGTGTGGAGCTTGAATGCTGTGCTGTCGCATTATACACACTGTTGTAATAGATGTAGCATTTAAATTTCCATGCTATAACTTTGTGTTGTGTTGCAGTCTCTGCTGTTGTAACAGCATTTCCTCTGCTGCTTTATATATTCTTTTTTAAGAAACGCTCACTGGAGTCATTTGTGAATCTTCATTTGTTTGTTTTGGCCATTCTGAAAGAAAAAAAAAAACTGCAGCTTCTCAACCGGAAACCTGCTTTTGATATTGAGTTATTGGACTGAAAATTGGGACAATAAGTCCGGTTAAAGTCATTAGATCCAATATCCAGCATGCATTTTGGTGTCAGTGAAGTAAAAACAATGAGATTGACCGCCACAATTCCCTTCTTAGCTGCACTGTGTTGCAGTTGGTATTCAAGACTGTGAGTGGTGTGTAATTTAATGGTCTTGTTTACCTTTTAGCTGTGCCTTCTCAGAGTAACCCCTTCTGCACTGGTTCTTTCTACACTTGTCAGATGAGCATGGAAACAGAAGATGACTTCTATCAATCAGAGGAAGACTTGGATGAAGATGAGGCAACACAATATATTATTGAACAAAGTCTAATTCAGTATCGAAAGCTAAAAGGACTAAATCCAAGGTTCCTATCTGCTTACCTAGCATTCAGATATAAATATCTATATTATGAATGTCTTGTTTGTTTAAGTGAATCCTTATTCTGTGCAATAACTTTAAATAGTGATCTGAAACCCTGTGAAGACCCTGATGAGATTTTTAAAGCGATCAAAGAGGGTAAGCCAACGACTTTTAACCTCGACGCTGATTCTGACAATTATGAACCTTGCTTAATGTTCTGATATGTCCTGTTTTCATATTCAGGTGATGAGGATGCCCTGAACAGACTTGCAGCCCAACCAGAGACTCTGTCCAGAGTTGATACACGAGGATGGATCCCGCTGCACGAGGCTGCGGTGCAGCAGAATAAGAAGATGCTGGAGATGATCTTTTCAGGTAAATGTAGCTGTAACTTTTGACTGGCACAGGTTTGTTATTTTCAACTCTGAGGTGTTGATCGGTTCCTGGGTGTTTGGGTTGCAGCATCACCCCCGGGTGCAGCCCAGTGTCGGACTCTGAAGGGTGAGACGCCACTGTTTTTAGCTGTGGTCCACGGGCTCCGAGAGAATGCTACATTCCTGTTACAGAACGGTAGCAACCCAGATCTCCTGAATGACGAGCAGGATTCTCCATTAGTGGCAGGTATCTCCCAATATGTTCATCTAACTTCAAAAACATTTTTTTAGAGATACCCTAACACGTGTGACATCCTTTCTCATCCTTTCCTCTCCTGGTCCTTTTGCTCACAGCTATTCTAAATGACCAGTATGATTTGGCCACGCTGTTGCTTCGTTACAATGCCAAAATAGACCAAACCGGACCACTGAACAGGACAGCTCTACATGAGTCCGCATTTTTAGGCTTGGAGAATTTTGTGTATCTGCTCTTAGAGTCTGGTGCCAACCCAAATGCATGTGATGTTAAAAAGAAAACTCCACTGGCTCTGGCTGCACAGAATGGGCATCTAAATGTGGTGGAGGTTCTGTTACAGAAAGGTAAATGTAGCGATTTAACCTCCTTTTGCATTTCCTTATGTATATAAGTAAATGCGTGTTCTCATAGTG
Source organism: Pelvicachromis taeniatus (assembly GCA_015108175.1). Taxonomy (NCBI): domain Eukaryota; kingdom Metazoa; phylum Chordata; class Actinopteri; order Cichliformes; family Cichlidae; genus Pelvicachromis; species Pelvicachromis taeniatus. The sequence goes on from VURO01027483.1 coordinate 62,484, forward strand.
CTTTAATTCATTTTGTAGGTGCACATGTGTGGTGTGAATCAGAGTCGGGTACTATTTTGTTTGATGCAGCGGCATCAGGAAATCCTGACATAATCTCCTTGCTGCTGGAACACGATGCGGATCCAAACGTACCCCTTTATAGTGGGCACCTGCCAATTCACCGAGTGGCATACCATGGACACAGACTGTGAGGATTATCTATACTTGTTTTCCTGAATTTTCAAATAGGGTTTCAGCCAATATCATGTTCTTACATTAAGTTTTTTTTTTTTTTTTTTTTTTTTTTTTTACAGGGCACTGGAGCAACTCATCCCAGTAACTAACCTACATGCTGTAAAGGAAAGTGGGATGAGTCCTCTCCATTCTGCAGCTGCTGGTGGACACGCTCAGTGTGTGGAGATACTGCTCAAAGCTGGCTACGATCCAAACTTCATGCTGCACCCAAGGATCCGCCGCAACTATGATGATGACCGCAAGTCTGCCCTCTTTTTTGCTGTGTCCAACAATGACCTCCAGTGCACCCGCTTACTGTTAGAGGCTGGGGCCCTCGTGAACCAGGATCCCATCAACTGTCTACAGGTGGCTCTAAGACAGGGCAATTATGAACTGATCAACATCTTGCTGAAGTACGGGGCAAATGTCAACTACTACTCCCGTGTCAACACCACTCATTTCCCTTCAGCGCTGCAGTATGCCTTAAAAGATGAGGTTATGCTGAGAATGATCTTGAACCACGGTTATGACGTGAAGCGCTGCTTTGACTGTCCATACGGTGATAGTTCCCATGATTACACTGCTTGGACGACGTCAGTCATCAAAGACATGGTGGTGAGGTCATGTTTACGCTAAAAAAGAAGTTATAAAGTGTGGAACATGTTAAGTGCAATCAAGTAATGCTTTTCTACAAAGTTTCAGATTGACTGTCACATCTCTTTATTCCTTTCTAGTTCTGCGAGGTGATAACGGTATCCTGGCTGAAGCACTTATCTGCCCAGGTGGTGCGCATCATGCTTGACTACACTGACCACGTCTCCTTCTGCACCAAACTAAAGGACACACTGCAAGAGCAGAAACAGTGGCCAGAAATCTGCCACATTCAAAGTATGAACTTCTCACTTCCTGTTGTCAGCAAAAATGTGCTTCATCTGTAGATGCTGACTTTACTGACTTTTTTTGTCTGACAGGAAATGCGCGAAGCCTGAATCACCTGTGTCGCCTGCGGATAAGGGAGCACCTCAGACGCCTGCGCTTGAGAGCACCAGCTTTTATCAACTTCCTTCCTCTTCCTCCCAGGCTGAAAGATTATCTGCGCTACAAGGAGTTTGACATTTACAGCAGGGGCAGTATGATTATCCCCTGATGAAAACATATTTACAGATATCAAAGAGGTCACTGTTGTATAGGGAATACCTATGAGCTTCCTGCCTTATAATTATGTGTGATTAAAATTGCATTGTTTATTCAGTCAAACAATTTGAAAATAAATTGTATTCACCTTTTGAATATCTATCAGAGACATATGTATGAGAGCAGCAGAACAATGGCGGGAAACAGATGACATGGTAATCTGTAGTGAGGGGAGGGAGCTGGTGGAAGAGAACCTGCAGAGGTGGAATATGTGCTGGACGGAGGATGAATAAAAGTCAGTAGAGGCCAGATGTGTGCAAATAAGAGGGAAAGGTGGAAAGGTGAAGATGCCAGAAGTAGAGGTAGTGAAGGTGAGATGAGTTTTAAGATAAGATAAGATAAGATAAGATAAGATAAGATAAGATAAGATAAGATAAGATAAGATAAGATAAGATAAGATAAGATAAGATAAGATAAGATAAGATAAGATAAGATAATCTTTATTCATCCTGCAAGGGGAAATTTCTAAGGCTGCCAGATGAATGGGCGCCTACATGAGCACCACATCTGACCATACATAAAACAGACATTGGGAAGACAGGTCAGAGAGGTACGAAACAACACTGAAAATACACAATACATCAGGATAGACGAGTTAAAAAAGCTCCTAGAGGAGATCATTCTGAGAACAGAAAAAAAATACCTCAGCACAGAAAAGCACATAAATGGTCACATATTACAACATTTAAACACAGGACATGGCAGCCCGTTCCTGCAGCCAGCTTCCGGCGCTGGACAGATCCAGATCCATTAGTCAAGCATCCAAAGCAACGGACAGAGCACAAGAAAGGTGAAGAAGAGGGTGTAGGTAGGGTGGAGATGAGTGTCAGGGCTGATTTATGACAGAAGGATAGCAGCAAGGGTGCGAGATAAATGGTGGAGACAGTGACAAAAACACAGGAGGCCAAATGGAGGTGGCAGAATCTAAGATGCTTGTAAGATTTTGGTTGAGAAAGACCAGGATTAGTACAAGATTAGGAATTGGTATATCAGAGGTACAGCTCAGGTTGAGCGGTTTGGAGACCAATTTTCAAAGGCTGACATTGTTTGGACATGTGCAGAGGAAGTGGATACACTGGACAAAGGAATCTGAATATGTTAGCATCCAGCCAGAAGTCAAAGGGGAAGACTGCAGAGAATGGATGGATGCAGTGAAGGAGGACATGCAGAGGGCTGGTGTGATCCACTGTGGCGACTCCAAAAAGATGCGGCAAAATAATATAAATAATAAGAGTACTTTTAAAGTATCTATGATACTTACTGTAGAGGTTTACTTTTATCGATTCATATGTGAAGATGTATTACCAATACACATTAAAAAAATCACAGCTTCTCTGCTACCATCTAGTGGAACAATTGGGTATTACAAGAGTGATTGCTTTGTATTTACTTCTACACGAGATTTTAATACATAGCAGAGCCAATACTTATATATTACCAGATACTTCAGTTTGTGGGGCAAAAATGCAAAAAAAAAAAAAGGCTTTAAAAAAGAAAAGGGCAAGAGAATTAGGGCATTCACAGCGTCAAAGTTGTGTTTCACATCCTCTTCCTTTTTCTCACCGAATGTTATTTAATGTGAGCAATAGTTTCACTTTTGCCACACTCTCCGCACACAGCCAATCACACGAACGGTAACCGCGTCATGTGTTGTAATACGCCTATCGGCCGTTGGGTGGCGCGGATTCCCTAGTATGTAAACAGTGACGGCAGCGTTTTGCAGTGGTGGAGAAGAAGGTGTACGTCATTTTCACAATGGCGGAGGCTGGGTGAGGAGGAGAGTGTGTATGTACAGCGGCGCCGTAATCGTCAGAGCTACATTGTCTTTAATACGTGCACGGTGCCCGAAAATGGCCCTGAACCCCAGCGCGGTGGGAAAAACGGACTCAGAGTGTACCGAGACGACGGATTTCCACTCGGATGGTAGCGAACCCCAGAAGAATTCAGCCGCCACCTCGGCCACAGCCAACCAAAATGGCGATCAGCCTGGATGTGGAGACAGTGTAATGCCCGAACAAGAAGCCCCTGAGCGGCGGAGGAGCGTGCAGGCGGACGCCCGGAGCTTCAGCAGTTCTCCTCTGCCTGCCCAGAGATCGACCGATGAGCTGCCACGGAGAAATTTCCAAATCCCGAGGAAGATACGAGAACGGAAAGGTGGTGCCATATCGCAGCTATTTTGAACAGAGCCTGTCCTGTCTTTGATAATTCTGCTGCTGCATGTTGCTAGCCTGCTAGCTAGCTGCCTGCTTTCGCCAGTTTTATTGGTTTAGCAAAACGTTTGCGAACATTTCGGTTCGGACTAGATTACCATGCTGCAGTTTGAGCTGGCGAATAATGTCGGTTGGCGTAGCGTTTGTTTGCAGGCATGCCGCTAGCTGTGGTAGTTAACCAGCGGGCAGCAGCGGTGCAGCGAAGGCGCCACTTTGAAAGACTGGCCATCTGAAAGCTCACCTTGTTCAGTTCTTCATCCCTACCCGGCACCGTAGTGCTGTTGAATAATACAGCAGGAGTCAGGAGTGGTTTGCAGTCATCACCTGACAACATGTGGGTGTCTCTTTGACCTCAGTGAAGGGCACAGATTTATCCACCCCACACGTCCATCCCTGAGTGTTTTCACAGCACCATGGCACATTTAGTGGGGCTGCCCACCCCTTATCCCAGCTTGTTGTCTCTGGCATTTCAGAGCATCAGTTTTGCACTTCACCTGAGTACCCCTGAGAGCATTACTGTGTGCATCCACCTACCAACGTTACCCCCGCCCTTCCCCTTCCTTCTTGCAGAAAGGTAGATGGGCACTGTTGGTTACATTTTCCACAACTATGCTGTGGAACATCTCTTATTTGCGTATATGCAAAGTCCCGATGAAGTGGACTTCTTAATCAGCCTGTTATAAGCTGCCATGCATGCACTATTCTAGCACAATAGGTTGCATAAGCAATTAATAAAGTGTGTTTGTTTCCTAACAGCACTCAGGTACACTCGGCTGCTCCATTACTCCGTCTCCAGCCTTTTTTGTCATTTTGGCTTACAGTAGAGAGGTTTACTATCTGTTATCACACAGGCTTGAGGCTGTTGACATTTCATTCAGGTTGCCTGTTGTCTGCTAGTCATGGTTTCACTTCTTTGCATGAGTTTGGATTCACTTGATAAGCATTATGTAAATAAACGCAGGTACTAGACTTTATCCACTATACAGCAGTGTCAGTGTAGCTACCAGGACTGTAAAAAAGAAAGCATTTCTATGGAGTTAGGTGCAGCATTGAATGCCCATGGTTAGTTTGTATGTTTAATATTTTAAATGATAACATGTGACATAAATATTCAGCTCAAGCTTGAAGCCTAAGAATGAACCGTATGCTTTAGACTTAAAATCTTAATGTGAGCTTATCTTTTAAATGAGTGAAATGGTTGGTTATCTGTTTGATGTGGCTACCTCCTGCAGGTTAAATTTCAATTTAAAATGCGACTTTCCAAAGCGATCGTCCTCTGCTCATTCGCTCAGTCCTGCAAAATGCCGATGGGAAACGCTAATCCGCTTCGCTTCTCTGTTTGCAGGCTTGTACCAGTTTCTGCCCCCCGAGAGCCGGGAGTTTGGGGACCTCGTGAAGATCATCTCCTCGTTTTACCTGGACGCATCATCGCGAGGAACTTTCACCTACTGCAAGGCCAGGCTAATTCACAATGAGCTGGTGGAGAAGGAGGTCAGTCGTCAAGTTTCTGGGTGAAATGGCAGGCAATTTAAATAATTGCGCCAAAGAAATGTTAAATATTGTGAGGTTGCAATGGCTAGACCCCCATGTCTCATTTACTGTCTACTGTTCTTTTCTTCGCCAGTTCATAGAAAAGCGGAGAGAGATGAAACAGGAGGGGCGGACCGAACAAGAACTCGCTGAGTCGTACTGCTTCCTTTTCCCAGACAAATCCAAGGTTGGCCTGCTAGCAAAACCACACTCATACATGCAGGAGGATATTGACAAGTTGGGAAGGCGCAGAGGCTTTTGAGTTGCTACTGAGTTTCGTCTGTTCTGTTTTCCAGCTCCAGTGGATCTGTGAGAAAGGTTTATCAGTTGGACACTGTAAGATTAATACACTAGGAAATCCATCAGTGGGTAAGCTGGGTGCTCCCATGTTGCTGTTATATGAAAACGGGCTTTGCAGAATAACTAGTTGAATTCTTTTTTTTTTATTTTACTGATCAGCATGTTTCATAAGCATTTTAAAATTGCCTCTGAAGTCTCTGGTAATGGATCCTACATATGAAACAATATATTAGTCCCAAGTTTATTCCATGTTTTGTTTTTGGATACATTGTTTCTCAGTAATATTAACAAGCATCAGCAACTAATTGACATAAACGTAGCCTATTAGAAATGTTTTCCCTTAATTTGCTTTCCTTTTATCTGTTGCAGGTGTTTACCTCTCCAAATATTCCGATTTGTTACAAATCAATCCTTTTGAAGTGGGTGCGTTTGGAGACATGATCATTTTTAAAGTTATGAGGGTATGAATACCTTATCTTGGCATTAGAGCTTTGACAATCTTCTATTTCCATTTGGACTTCGAGTCAGTAGTTGTGTTTTGTCTCTCAGGGACGAATAAAGCACATCTACGAGAACACGCCGAAGAATGCAATCGAATCTTCGCCCAAGTTTGACTGTCACTTGTCCAAAAGTGCCAACAGGGTTACATCTTTGCTGTCTTACAGGGCTTTTGAGCTCACGCAGGTAAGTGCTGGTTTCTCTTTATTACCTTTTTTTTTTTAAATTTAATTTGGTGTTCCATCGTGCATTAGCCAGGTTCTCTAAGAGGTCCTTTCCTGTTAAAAGAAAGTTCTTCCTCGCCACTCTCTCCAAGTGTTTGCTCGTAACGAGTAGCTGGGTTCTTCCTGTGTAATCTTGCACAATCGTTATTGGGATCTAGTACCACGTTTTAATCCATCTTCCTTTGTGTGTTGCAGCAATATTTCTTTGAGTTTGCGTTTGATGAGATCAAAGCGCGGCCCAGGCACGTGTGCCCCTACGCTGTAGTTTCCTTTCAGTACAAAGGCAAGGAAGCTGCAGCAACTCCTATGACTGCACACAGGTACGTAATCCCGGAGGAAATGGTAAAACCCAGAAAACATTTCTAGGCCGTTGAGGAGGTTTTTAAAAGAAATGTATTCCATCTCCACTGAGTTTGTAAACAGGGTCTTTGTTTTGCTCTTTAACAGGTTTAACACTATTTCCCCTGAAGGAAGCAAAGGTAACTATTTAAACTTTTCTTAAAGAAATTGCCTTTCTTTTTTTTTGCGTTGTTTAAAAAAAACAAGTGCTATGTGTGTGTAAACTTGATAATGTATTAAGTGGGTCTGTGCATTGACAGCAACCTATGTGCTACGATATGACTTAGGATATATAAACAAATACATGAAATGCTTCATGTGTCTTTCAGTTAGGTGTGCAGCTAGCTTTTAAGACACCAAATAAGTCTTAAAATGAAGCAGCAGTTCCAAAATGTTATGAAGTATCAGGTCTGATGTCTGTGTAGGTTCTCAGTCTTCCAGCTCATGGTAGTCTCGGGAATAATGTCTGATCTTTGCCGTCTGCTTGTTGCAGGGAAGAGCTGCTACACTGTGTGGAGTGGTCCACTAGTAAACAAGGGTCAGGAGTTGTTCCCTATCTGTTTACGATCCTCCCTGCGTCCTTACCTTCCTTTCAAACTGTGAGTAAACTTTTCCCCCTCTCATCCAAGTCTCTCTATCTTAACAAAAGGTGCACAGTGCTACTGGACTTTTCTTTGTTAATCATTAAGGACACTACACAAGGTTTTTCATGTGCTGAACTTTAACTCTCCGCACATCTTGTAGGAGAGGAGAAAAAGCTAGAATCTCCTCTTTTGTTGTTGTTTTTATGATTTTTAATAATTTAACATGTGCCCCGGTGCAGGCCTGACAAGTTGGAGGTGAATCGGGGCATGCAGCTAGAGCAGGTGAAGCGAAAGATTCCCTCAGTGCTCTTTTCCTGGGACACCTACAGCATCTCACGGGAAGGTTAGTCCAGAACACACATTTGTTTCTCCCTTTTTTTCCCCTCTCCTAATGATCATAATGGCCCCTGGCTTGTGGGTGGTTGTGCATTACTTGAAATTGTGTAAAGCTTTTCTAAAAGCATTCGTGCATCATGAGGCCTGGCTGTCTCAGTAAATTCAAAGATGCTTTTTTGTGTGTGTGTGTGTGTAAGATAAATGATTACATGTTGAGTTCTGAGTTACGCATTCCCACCTGCTTATTTCTGTCTGCAGTTATGAAGTGTGGGATGTCCTGCAGCCTGTTTGAGGTGGTGGACGGAAAAGGCAAACCAACCAGCGGCAGCTTGGCCGCGCTGGTCAACAAACTGGAGAGAGACCGGATGGTGAGTCACATACCTACAGTTTACCCAGGTTCACTCAGCAAAATAAACACAACATTCTCAGGTTGTACAATATTCAGGTAAATAAAATGCTCTTTTCTGTTTTGACAACTTTGCATTTCTGTACATTTCTTTGATATAATTAAAGGGAACCCCGACTATTATGACAATTTTGCACTAAAATATGTACTGTGCTTTCAATAATGTATATGTGGTATTAAAATACACGAAATGTTTTCCTTTTAAGCACATTTTATATAAAACCAATTTACCAGGAGGCCGCCATTGTTATTTAATTCTCAATGCACTCTGGGTAGTGATGTCACATAGTTGCACCGCATCAAGTTTACAGTTAGCAGTGCACTGGAAATGGCTTCTGTTCAACCTTTCCAGTTTGAACCAGAACAAAACGAGAGAGAGGATGACGATGGTCAACCAGTACTTAGTTTAGATGAAGATGAAAACAATCCGTCACATGAGGACGCAAGAGTGGGGGGGAAACTACTGGTGTTTATGTGGAAACTGCTGCCAATGGCAACGGCGACTGAGAGCGTTTGTTGTAAAGAGCTCAATTTTATGACAGCAGCTATCCACAGTATTGCATAACAACATGATGAAAACATTAATATAATTCAAATTTTTATTATACAGTGAAATTACGATATGGTTATTTTACAGATCCTCCATGCATCACAGTGCACCAAAACTTTGAAGCTGTATGTCTTAATCCTTCTTTGGGCAGCCCTCGTTAGCCTCCATGACCGCTATCCTGCTGGGACTTTAGTGTTTGACCAGTTAAGACAAAACGCATAAATGAGTCGTCTATAGTTCTTTTTGTTTTGTTTTTTTTAAGATCTTACAGGTATGCTTCGTATTGACAGTTTACCTGGTGGGCTGGCTGGCTAGCGTACGTAGTCATCCCATCATGTGCAGTAAACTAAATAAGGACAGTCTATCCAGAACCAAGTG
>VURO01027484.1:0-14756 GCA_015108175.1 Pelvicachromis taeniatus
GCATCTATTTTTATTTTTTGTTGCTATTTTTTAAAAATCACAATTGCATTGGTATCAATTTGTTAGATAACATATAAAAAAATGTTTATTATTAAATATTAGATCAGCGCTAGCTGGTCTCCACGGAAACAGTTGCCATAATCAGTGTCTTTAGATAGATGAATATCATTAATTATTAATGATAACATATAATTAAAGTTAAATTGAGGAAATTTGTTATTTCAGAAGTGTGTGTCAAACTGGTAGCCCTTCACATTAATCAGTACCCAAGAAGTAGCTCTCACTTTCAAAAAGGTTGGTGACCCCTGAGCTACGGTGTCTCCAGCTGCCTGTAATTGTGTCAGCAACAGTGTTAAATCAAAGCTTCAGCTAATTCCAAATACAAAAAGTTTCAAAAACTAGAGGATGTCACATTTCAAATAAATGTACAGTATTTAGCCATTATACTTTATATATATATATTTGGCAGTTACAAACAGCAAAGATTATATGAAAGGGGTGGACAAGTAACTCTAACCGTTGATGTGAGGTCTCCCCCATCACTGGCTAAACCTAATCCAATGCTTTCATATGTCAGCCAAACACAACTCTGTGTCTGGTCCAGTGAATGACAGGATGAGTTGTGGGCAGTATTGGGGTTGTTACTTAGAAAAAGTAATGTATTACACATTAGGACCTAAGGTTTAGGAAACCTTAGGATACAGTCTCACACCAAGAAATATCCTTATCCTATTGAGGATACACATACCATCATTCTTTTAGTGATTACATATGGACACAAAGCTGACAATAGTTGAAAACCAGCCCAAAGACATTTCAAAGCGATCGCAAACATGATCAGTTAGAAATGCACTCAGTTTCAATATCATTTCGGGTTTATGACTAGCTTTGTGTTAGGGTGCTGTCTGTGCACAGCTGGACTTCTGTTAACAGTATAATGCGGTCGTTTCTGTCCTGGATGCAGTTGGCACTTTACCAATGTGCTTTTATCCTTAAGTGCAAAAATTAAAAGTAATGGTCATATGTCCACCCCTGAAAAGCTGTTTCACTGTAGCACTCCACCATTGTCCTCCTCCCACACAGAAACTGAAATCAGCTAATTGTAAAACAAATGTGTAGAAGAAAAAACTTTTTTTCTTTCTATCCGCCCTGTGCACAGATAACTGAGGAACCTTTGTGAGTAAGTAACTTACAATTAAATACCAACATAATTGTAAGTGTTATGTAATTACTTTAGCGCAGCAACGTGTTACAGACATGAAACACATGAAGGGCAAAGGAGACTAAAACACAAGGGGAGAATACTCAAGGGGATCTAATAAACAGAAACCTAAAGGTTGAGCGACTTAACAAGACTTAACAATAGCAATAACAAGAACTTAACATTTATTCAATACACAATACATAATGAACTCTGTACTTCTCTGTACTCTGTACTTCATGTCATGTGCTGGGTCTCTGACCCAGCACATGACATGAAGTACAGAAACATTCCCAGTGTTTTACATTAGGGAAAGGTAATGTGGCATGGAAAGTAGGAAAAGAAACCAGCTGTTACCAGATTCTTAAACGTGAACGCTGTGCTTCTCCTAGTAAAGGAGAGTAAACTAAACATAGTCATTTTTAATGACAGATCACCCTTACACATGTAAGGGTGTTAGGTAGTGTTAAATATGCATTCATTAAGGTAGTGGTATCCTTCATAATGATGTGAGACCCAATGACAAAATCACACTGCTGGTGAGAGCCACAGAGACACTCAAGCTGGGAGTTCATTTCTCACTTTCAGCACGAAGAGAAAGACTGTATGCTACACCATCTGGAGAACCTCGTTCACATACATGAATGAACAATTTAAGCTAGTGTAACAGATATCAGCTGATATTACGTCATATATTTACTTGGTTCCTTCCTTTAGCCCTGTAGTTTAATTTACTGATTCACTTTTTGTATGTTTTTGTGTTTAAAATGACTCACCCGTCTGTTGTCCGCATGTCTCATGAACAAAAGGATGTAGAGAGGAGATAAACTGGTGTCTACTTGAAACTAAACCAAACCAATAGGCAGAACCACCCTGCTCTTTTTAGTTGTCTTGAGAGAATGATGATCAGTGTAATGCTCCCTACACATATTCAGTTCAGAGGGCACGTCTGTGTTGTGTTGTTGAGATGCTGGCATGTGAATGATAATATTTAATATTTTAATGCTCTAATGTGAAAACAAGAACAACAGAGATGCTGTTATACATCTCTCTTTAACTTTAAATCTTTCATGAAACTTTGAATAAAGCATGACCACTGCTATTTGTAGTGATATTATTTCATGTTATCAGAAGTGTAATTGTAATGAACAGAAAAGACAAAAGAAAATTGGATTAATTACTGCTACAACTGTGAGAAAATGTGTCAGGTCAGCCCAAAGGAATGTCAGGAAGAGGACGCAGATGCAGTCTCTTGGCACTACATCTACATAATGCACACATCTATGCACAGACAGATAGCTGAAAAGGTTAACTCTGATTCCTAAAAGCTATTTTTAAATGCTGCTCATTCTCAGAAATAAATATAAGGACATGCTTCAGCTGAATACCAAGGAAAGTTATTTGATCCATTAGTCATGTAGAGGAAACTAACACGCATCAGTGAGAATAGTCAGCATGCCTAGCTTTTATTATTTATTGACTGCCCACCCCTAAGGCCAAGCTCTGGCTTATAGTTTTACAGAAACACAATCCCATCTACACAAAAACTGCTTTGCTTATGCTTAATCTCTACATTTCATGAAGTTCATGAAATGTAGTTTTTGTGTAATCTTGACAAACTGACAAAAACAGACTAAACAGTACTGTAAAAAAGCCTTAAGAAAGCATCCACCTGAGTTAAGGAATTAACTTTCCCGTCATAAACTGAGCTGCACATTAATGTCTTGTCTTCAAAAAGGTCATCAGTGACTTTGAGTGTGAGGTTTAGGTTTACATCCACCTCTACATGAGAACTCACCTATTTGGTGACTGTGACTCTGAAACACACATATGGGACTTAAACTATGCTACTTTAGTATCTGGAGACAATGCAACCTGTTGTGGTGGCTGTTATACCTCAGTCACACAGGTCTAGAGTTGATGACCATCTGGCAACCATCGGTTGCTAAGGAGAAATGCATACGCTCCAATTGATTGCAAGCATCATGTAGAATGGCAGGCAGGATTGGACCCAAATGCAGGACTCACAGACACAGAGGGATGAACTTAAAGAGGCAGCTTTATTGCGCTGTGCAAAAAAACACTAAAAAAATAAACTCACAAAAAACAAACCTAAACTAGAAACTAAGAATTTAAACACTGGGAAAGTAGAAAACTGGGAAACTAGGAGTGAGGAAAACCCACGACACGGAGAACACACACATGCAGCAACATGGGACGACCGGAAGAGGAAAACACATGGCTTAAATACACAAAGGCATAACAAGTGAAGTAGACACAGGCAGGAAATACAGCTGGGAATAATAGACAATGACACAGAGGGAAGTAAAACAGACCAGAGTATGACTGAGTTTTCTTTCAGCTACACTAAGCTGTTCTCTGTTTTCTTTGTATTATCACAGGGTCTTTACATTTGGTGCTATATATAATAACATTAAAATTAAAACTGAATTGAATTGATATCTTTTAAATTAAATCTCATACATTTTGGCATTTAAGGTTTTCTAGTAAAAGCTTTTCCATTAAGATATTTCAAACAGACTAATATAAACTGAGGTGGATATTACACTAACCCAGTGCAACAGGCTGACATTGAATCAGAATACCCTTTGAGGCAGGATCAAAGCAAGATCAATGATCAAACAGAAAATGCATTCACTGTATTATAACCAGACATGTTTTTCTTTTCTGGCGCTACATGTTCTCAATAAGATTTTACTTTTTTTTTTTTTTAATACAATGCATTATCTCTAGTGTTTTTCTTTTGACCTGTTGTATGAATTATCTTAAAATTGCCTCTCTAACTTTGTCTTCAAACGCAACCTGAGCTGTCCCTCTGATATCCTCATTTACAGCTACTGACCACTGGTCGCTCCCAATGGAAATATTGACATCTTCAGCTTTTCCTCCTGTTTTTTTGTTAGTGCTACCATCTGGAAACTATATATCATAGCAGGTCTCACTAACATATTGCAAACCTTCCCTTACACGTTTTATGTTGTCCTTCTGTCACAAATCACCCCCAATAGTTGTCTCCAGCTGCTCCACCTCGCCTGCACTTTCTTCTCCATAAACTCTATGCAACATTCTTCCTTCTTCAACTTCCACCATTTAATCCTTGTATTTACCTTCACTCGCTTCCTCTTCTTGATTTCCAGTCATTTTACAGATTACCGTTCTACAGCCCCACATTGCAATCTCCAGTCTACTTCAGTTTGCACCTTAAGCATTAGTTGTAATCTATCTGTGTGCACCTTCCTCAAATCTTACGTTACCGTATGTTCCTCCCTCTTCTGGAAGTGTGTGTTCACACAGTACCATAACTACCCAGCACCTTCTTGTCAACTCTGTTCCCTTCAACTTGTCCATTAAAGTCTGCTCCAACCACCAGTGTCTCAAGACAAGAACAATTTCTCCCACTTCATTCAACTTGCCCCAGATTTCCTCTTTCTCTGCTAACTGACATCCAACCTGTGATCACTGTACAACCACCCATTTTTCCTACTCTACTCACAAGGAGATTTCCATCCTTTTACTCTGATATAGCTCATCATGAAGAGTCAGGCTTATGCTGGCTGCTGATAACTGTTGTATTAGTGAAGTTAGTAGTAAAAGAGAAAATGAAGTTCTTTCTGAATAAATAATCTATTTGAAGTGACTTCACAGAGACCCGAGAATAAACATAAGCTTGGTATAAGAAAGTTATTAAATAAAGTGGCTGCACTCTGAGCCACTGGTTTTCCCTCCCAACCCTCTGATTCTCATGTGGTGCCCTTATTTTTACTTTGTAGTAATCAATCTCTTTTTAAACTTTATTTTGAGCGTGGTGTAGAAAAAAGATAAAAAAATAAATACAGCCTTTTAAAACTTTTTTTTAGGTAACTTCAACATGGCAAACCAGAGTATCACATATACATCTGCCCTGGAAAACTGACTGTTAAAATGTAGCCATGACAGAGTAGACAGATGATCCTTGAATAGTAAATGAGTGAAATCCAGTATATAAGCATAGCTTATAGCAAGTTCAGTCTCTAGAATTACCCTGCACTTCACACTGTGCAGTAGATTTATAGTTGTGTGGCTGAAAGGTCAAATGCTCTTCATGTAAAATTATAAAATGTGTATTTGCAATATTAATTAGGTCCTTGACCAAGCAAAAGCCCACCTCTTCTGGTGCTGATGAATATGATGCTGATCGCCAACAAGAAGATAAATAAGCAAGTGTCCTTTAAAGTGTTCTCTCTTCTAAGTGGATTTGAATTTATTTGGGCAATTATTTCATGTGTTTTACAATCTTTACTTTCCCGAACTAAACCATCAGGAGGCATGGACTTTAGAAAAATGTAATGTTTTGAAAACTGAAAACTTTGTTCAAGGAGAGTCAGAAGGATGCACTTCTGAAGTGGTATGTGACTAGTGTAAGACTGATAAATCTACATTTACTGGAGATTCTAACTGGTCCATTCTGAAGTGGAACAACAGAGTTGCTCCACAGGACACCTGGAGAGTAACATTAAACAAGTCATTCAACAGAAATGGGAGTTTAGCTCAGGAGAGGTGAAGATCAGTGGGCAGTTGTGGTAATTTCTGATAGAGCTCAATGTGTATGCGCGCACACAAGACTGGGTTTCACATCTTCGTTATTTGCAGTATTTGCAAGTTATTCCACATAGAAATCAGGTGCAATGTTACCTATTGTATTATGAAGAAACTCACCCGAGAAATGGAGGAAAGTAGATATGTTTTAGGTATCGACGGGTATCAACTCTGTAAGTTCAGAGGTGAACTTGCAGCGTTACCACGATGATGGTAAAAGCTAATAAAATATATTCCTCAGCAAGTTATTAAAGTTTGTGAATGGCAAACTGAACATGATAATATACAGATGGTTTGGGAAAAATTGTATTTAGAATTATAAGCCCTGTCCCGCTTTCATGATAGCCCCGTGTTACTCATTCACATTGACTTAAAGCTGTTGCCGAGCCCGTGCCGGCTCCTGGAGGGAATCAGTCCAGACACAGTAAACTGCCTTTTTAATGGAAGTATCTGATGTTTCCTATTACTCTTAGCTGTCACGGTCCTCGGTCGTGTGACCCAGTGTTTTAAGTTTTCTGGTATTTTGACATTCATTGTTTATGTTTCACTGTCATTTAGTTGTCCAAAGCTCATTCTAGGTTGCCACGTTAGTTCTTTTGCTGATGAGGCTCCCCTTGTGTTGTAACCCCTGTGTTAAGTGTCCCTCGTCCTTTGGGTGCTTAGTTATGTCCAGTTTCCCATTTCCCTCTGTATGTTTCTACCGTGTTCATGCTCCTCGTCAGTCCACCATGTCCACGTCGTTGTCTGTCTTGTGTTTCATGTTGTCTGGCACATGTCATGTCTGTGTCTTATTATGGTTCCTGTTTTACTTTGAAGGGGTCTTGTGTTCCATGTTCATTGTTTCAACTTCCACTGTGGCGTCACTATGTTCATTCTAGTCTGCTGTTCCCTGATGTGCTTCCACTTCCCCTGATCACCCCCGTGTATTTAGTCTGCGTGTTTCCGTTTAGTCATTTAGTCATCAGGTCGTCTGCGTTCCATCCCTCACCTCATTTCAGGTTCAGTAGTTTCAGGATTCTGTGCAGGTCATGTTCATGTATGTGTTTCGTAGTCCTTTCATGCTACTGCACAAAGTCTTGTTCATAGTCGTCATAATCAGGTCTTGTGTTTCCAGTTTAGGTTTCAGATTAGCCCTCGCCACTGTTCATGTTGTTTTTTTTGCACTCTGGTCATCAGTCCCAATAAAGGCTTGCCCTTAGTTTAAAGATCAGTACAGTCTCCTCCTGTGTTCTGCTTTTGGGTCCAATCCACTATACACCTGCAAACCCCGCTGAGACACTTAGCAGTAATTAAAGAATATTGTATGTGCCTCACAGCAGTTTATAGATCCAGCTTGCTAATCAATCTAGCTACTGCCACCTGATAATGTATGACCTACCTTCTGTTCTAAATATGCTCATTTCTAACCAACATGTTGGTGGCCAATTGCAGATAAAGTAAAGTCCTGCTCACACCTCCAAACACGCCCCTTCCGGTTCTTATCGATATTTGATTCCTCAGTTCTACAAGCTGTTCATTCTCGTTTTTTTGGTAAATGGTAAATGGACTGATTATTATGTGTAGCGCTTTTCTACTCTCCCGGAGTACTCAAAGTGTTCTATACAAAATGCCTCATTCACCCAGTCACACTCTTACTTTAGTGCTTTCTAATCCGACGGATACATCGGAGAGCAACTTGGGGTAGTATCTTGCCCAAGGATATTTGGCATGCAGCCAGGGATAGAACCACTAACCTTCCAATGAGTAGCTGCCCTGCTCTACCACCTGAGCCACAGCCAGGTGGTAGAGCAGCTGTAGCAGCTTTCACTTCTTTGCTTCTTGTTAGTACATGGGGACCTGCCAGACCCAGGAGCTGCCACCAGTGTCCTGCAAGGCCTTCCCCAAACCGCAGCTCAATTCATGTTTAAGTCATTCACTTCAATCTACTAAAAATGCCATCAAACCTAAAATGAGGACGTGGGCCAAGCTAGTGAAATGCTAACTGAGGCTTTAAAAAACAATGGATGACTTCATGGCTAAATAAAATTTTTTATATCCAGTTTATGGTTGCTAGCTTAACACTGTTCTTAACCTCAAACACGCATTGTACTTTCATAGCATTCACGATCAAATACAAACTGATTACATAACATTAAGAACATTTCTGACTAAACTCTGTCTCTCTTCCACAGCATGTCTCTATCCTGTCTTCCTTCTTTCACCCCAACCGGTCGCAGCAGATGGCCGCCCCTCCCTGAGCCTGGTTCTGCCGGAGGTTTCTTCCTGTTAAAAGGGAGTTTTTCCTTCGCACCCATAGGGGGGGTCATATGATTGTTGGGTTTTTCACTGTATGTATTATTGTAGGGTCTACCTTACAATGTAAAGCGCCTTGAGGCGACTGATGTTGTGATTTGGCGCTATATAAATAAAATTGAATTGAATTGAATTGAATTGAATTAAACAACGTGACCTTGAACATTAATTTCCCAATAATGAGTCTTTGTGCCCTAAGAAGCAAAACTGTTCATAAACAGTGACTTATGTTGCTACTATACATTGTCATTACTTCATTTTTAGCCTCACTAAGTATGTAAGACACATTCAGGCATTCATACAGCACTTTATTCTCTGCCTGTATGTGCTTTCTATCATCACACTCACATGAAAGACTCAGGGACAATCTGGGTTTCAGAGTCATGCTCAAGGATATTTTCTGGAGGGATTGAACCACTGACCTCGTTGTTGTTGGATGACCCACACCATCTCCTGAACTACACATGTGTGTTTAGTTACATGACCTTCTGGGGTTTTCAAATATGAATGGTTAATTAGGGAAATCATAAAATTTCTGCAGATGAGATTAGTGGAATAATAACATGAAAAATGCAAAAGCATTTCATGAAAGAGAAAAGAACTTCAGAGTTGGCGATGCTTCTCTATTGGATCATCATATCAAACAGCTCCTTTCACATACACATTTCCATCATTCATATAAATGTTTCTTCTTTCAGGTCCTAAACCAGATACCACAGAAGCAAAAAACACAAGTCCTGCAATACATTATGTTGCAAATGTTCATGTATACAAACAAAAATGTGCTTTATATAAATCTGCAACTAATTTTTAGGGGGAGCCTTAATTGTCCTGAAGATAGTACTCGGTTTTTTTTGTCACACACTTTCTGTAATATGGATGACAAACAACACAGGAGCTGTAACACCCCAACAACAAAGAACGAGGTCTGACTTTTCATTCTGTCCCTGGGTTTCATCTCCAGACACAACAGATGAACCCATAACATTGATTTATATGGATAAATGTTTGGAAATAAACTGGATTACTTGCTCTGCTTTTCATTTACATACACTGATCCCCAATGGTTCACAGTTAGAAATGAGAAGCTGTTACAGTCATTTTCTGGCTGCTATCAGAAAGGAGCCATTTCTTTGATACATACATACAGCTGAATTTACAAGAACAGCATTTCTGTTTAGAAACTCCAAAGCAAACAGTGAAGTCAGACAGCAATAATAGTAAAAAGAAGAAGAAGAATCCCAGGAAGGCAGTTGAGCACAGTGTGCTATGAAGAGTCTGCACCCTCCCACCGCTTCTCTCTCAACAGTCACGACTATCTCATAGTCCAAGCCACCTCAGTTAAAGGTCATTCTGTTTGTCAGCCTGACTGGGAGAAAGAAGGGGAAAAGGAGATGGGAAGCAGGGAAACAGCAGGCCATAATGTGTGGAGTACAAAAAAGCACAAATTGCAAATATAAATGAACCTTTGGTGCCAACTGATTGATGTAATTTGTTGCAAAAAGAGCTGGTTTAGGCGGTAAAATTCACTCCCATGCAGCGGCAGACAACACAATATTTTAGTCTGCTACAATGGTCAATGTGTCAGATTGTCGATCGTGCCTTTTCATGACTGAGAGATATGATGGACTACATGTCGTCCACCAATCAATTGCACTCGCCTTCTTTCAACAATGAAGAAAGTAGGTGATGGCCCACATTTTCTGGGAAAAGAAAGTAAAACACTGATGGCAATCAAAGTGGTTTGTGTGATACTGGCTGCCTTGTCTTACTTCTTTTCACAGATTTACTGTTACACTGGCACCATTATTGACATTTTCCTGGTGTTCCTGTTGATCAGCCTTACAGATGTGACAGAACAGCAGTGAAAGAACTAAAAATCCCCCATACTTGTCTTGCTTGCTGCCAGAAATTGGTAAGGTGCTACACTTAATCAGTGTCAGTGTGTGTCATTATCTTATACATTAACTACTGGAAATAATGCCCATTTTTGGTCTTCACCCCAAACAATAGGCTGAACCTGCCATTTCATTCAGCAGTCATAGTGAGGCACTCTCTTAAAAACAGGAACACAGGAAAAGTCTACAATGATATATGACCTAGTGTAAGTTGTTGGCATAAAGCACACTTGAAATGCACGATTTCTAAATGTCCTCATTGATTAACTGCCTCAACTTTAAAGCTGTAAAAATGTAAATAAAACAAAATAAAATAAAATAAAATGCTCTGTAGCTTCACCAACCAGCTGTAGCAGCAGATGAGGTCTTCCAGTTCAGCTCACACCTAGGAAACTTCTCATCCTGTCAAAAACTACTCTTGTTGCCAGTTTCTTTCTTTTCTTCCCTTTTTGCCATCACACTTCAAGTCATTTCTGTGACAAATGCACTTATACACATAGCAGTGCTGGGAGAGGTCAGGATCAGGGCAGGTCCTACTGTGATAATGATAATTATAATGCAGTGTGGGTAAATAAAAAGCTGTCCAGCTGTGACTGCTGCTTGGTGATCAATATTTTACTATAAATAACATTTAACAGTTAAAATGACCCCACTGAGAACAACATAGTGTATCAGGTTTCCAGATGATCTTTTTTTTTTTTTTTTTATCAACATGAAGAACTTTGTTAAAATTCAGAAGACAAGATCTTGAAATGGTCTATTAAAATAATCCACTGCTGTCACAATTTAATCCATTTCAAAACTCTGTACAGATTATAGTACTGGTCAAAGTGCTGAACACACAAAGTATGTAACCCATGATCTTGATTTTTTTTTCCATTTGTTTGATTGATTAAGCTGGTGATCAAAAATATCTAATCATCAATGCCGGTTAATAGTTGTTGACTACCCAACAAAAAGTATTAGAGTAGTATTAGCTGCCATCTAATCTGTCCAAGACAATACAAATGTTTTCTAATGTCACTCATGTGGTCAGCTACTTTAATGTCTTCACTTACACTCATTTCCATACATTTTTATAGAAATTATGCAATTTTGAAAACCAAATTACAGTTTTGTGAAACTGTATTGAGCCAACCCCAATTTCTCTATATAATCAGCACTAAGAAATTTTTTGCTTGGTTGATTATTCCTTTGTTCTAACATTGATTTGGTGCAATAAATTGTATACCTCTTGTTTGATGATGTTTATTGGATTGGATGATCAAAGTCTCAAGAAACAAGACATACTGGCAATTTGACAGTTTATTCATTTAACAAACAGGGCCCTCATTAGCATGTGAAAGAACAATATACAGCCACAGCAGACTAGCACCTCCTCCTTGTTCTTGTCACCAGCTTAGTCACACACTGCTGACAATTGGCATCCAATTCTTCAACCAGCATTTGTCACAAGTCAGCCAATATGATTGTGTCGGCCACCAAACTGACCCCACAAGTTTTCAATGGGGTTGCAGTCAGGAACGCAAGCAGGCATTCCATCATCTCCAATTTGGAGGTAGTCTTTGATAAACCCCGCCCTGGGGGGACAAGGATTGTCATCTTTGAGAACAGAGTTTGGTCTCAGATTGTGGAGAGATAGGATTGCCACGTTGCAGAATTTCATCTCAATATCTCTTTACATCGAGATTGCCTCCAATGAGGACAAGCCTTGTTTTTTCAGTGAGGGAGATGACACAACATAAATCTGAAATCTGAAAAGCTGTTACATAGGCAATCAGCAATTAACATAATGTTTTCTGTATCTTCTACACACTCTTACCATACAATCCAACAGAATCTGGCTCATTGCTAAACATAACATTCCTCCACATGTTCAGGTTCCAATACACCAGTGTGCAGTCTGCTCTGGATTGTCTAGGTAGAGATTCTTGATGCATGCTCAATCATCAAGGTAAGGAAACCTCAAAAAGTTGATTCTGTTCATCTAGATGTAATGTTTTCAGTGGGAGAAAACCACTAGAGAGGTAGAGGGCCATACTGTCCTGCAAAAATTGGCTGCAAATGTGTAGAAGACTGCCTACAGTTCCTAAGCACTAACATGTTGAGGAAATGGTCTTCCTGTGGCGTCGTCTTCTTGGGATGCTCACTGTGCAGCCTGTTTTTTATAGTCCCCATTTGGAACTTGGCCTTCAATTTGGAGATGGTTCTAGGGCTCACTCTAAATAATGCTCCAGCTTGGTTTTGCAGAACACTAGTTTGAAGTTGCCCTATGGCATGGATCCTGTCTAGGTCAGTCAAACGTGGAACACAGGTGCTTCTAATTAGGCACCTTAAAAAGACTTTGTAAAGGTCAGCAGGGGCCAACTCATCTGGCTTCTATAAAGTCTGTCTTTAAAGAAGAAAATGACCTTTTAGCTCTGTTTTCTTTGTCTTATTGAATATAGCATCATGTTCATTCTGTTCATGTTTAAACGATCGTCCTCTTTACAGGCAACAGGACGGATAAAGCAGGATATGCTTTAAAGTGTTGTTGACAAGCTGTCACCATGGTGAAAGGAAGTCAGTATATATTTGCTCTCATTAAAATAGGTATTCTGTGTTTATAAATCAAAGTACAAAGGCATTAAACCTTTATCATTTTACCCATTTGCACATATTGTTAACAGGAAGCATTTCTGCGCTGGAGTTAAAAAAAAGGTGCATTCTGTCATTGTTAGTGTGATGTTGTGTCTCACATCTTGTTTATTTGCCTCTAGGGGCATGGGAAGCTGCTTCTCTGCCAGCACTATTAGTACTTTGGGAGTGGAAAAACCTTCCTCCCTTATCTGTCAGTTGTTCACTTGAACCTGATAGGCCACAGGAGGCTTTCCTGTCACCTACGCCAACGCCACCTCCCACACTTTAAAGCCTGCTTTACCAAAATTAAAAACACCCTGATTAGGCAAATGAGAAGTGCAATCACAAAAGCAAATTAGCAATTGGACACAGCTGGAAGGGAAGCCAGAGAGGATTCTTCAGTTACACACTATAGTTATACCTGACTCTTCCCTCTACATAGTTTACAAACATCTGATTCATATTGTTTTTGATAACTCAGTACATATACACGCTATACCAGAAAATCAATTTCACTGCGTTTAAAAAAAAATAGATATCCCTGATTCAACAAAAGCTGAATCAGGGAAATGTTGAAATAAGAAGAGTCAGATATATAAACCATTTCATCTGTTACAAAAAAAGCAGTTATCACATACACAGCACAGAATGAACAGACAAGCAGGTGCACAGGTTCAGCTGTTTTTAAAATTTTCACTTTGTTTCCTTCCCTTCTCCCCAGAGTCGAGTGATGTAAAGTGCTACTGCTGCACATTCAGGTGGTGAGCTGACAGTGCAGAGATGCCATAGGGCTGAAGCAGTTCAGTGAGATGCATGTATTAATTTATGTAGTCTTTTAGTAATGTTTTAACCCTGCGATCATAATTAGAGATTGATGAAGTCCAGATTTTTTTTCTGTAAATATTGAAGCTATCACAACTGGGCTCCAATTACCTTTAGCAGGGTACGCATTTCTGAAGAGACTAGGTCTGAGAGTTGCAATACAGTCACATCAGAGGCACAACAGGCCTGTTGGTCTACTTCCTCTCACTCCTAGTAGCTAAAGCAGTAAATTCATTCCTTATGTATCATGTTTAACCCAATATGTCTTATTGTAAGAAATTGTAGTTTATATTTTTCCAACATTTACAGATGTAGTAGTAGAACTTTTTCTATCACAGAGTAGCTTAATATACTGCTGCATAGTTATATAATAAGGTTTTAAAATGAACAGTGGTAATAAAAACCCAGAGAGGCCAACAGTGATCGCTGCCTTGTTTTAGGGGCTTGTTCAGATTAAATAGAACAAGATACAAAGCATTAAAACATGTTAAAAACACAACAGCCTTTATAAACGCAGAGTAGTTTGGACTAGGGCTGGGCAAAACGATTATTTTCCGAATCGATGAATCTAGTGATTAATTTTTCGATGCATCAATGATATATGCATCGAAATATAACATCATTATATAACATAATGATATATGTTACTGCTAAGCAGCTTAAATTAGTTTTGCATTTACGGAGGTTGGGTGTTTATCTCTGAGTGTATGTCTACGTGGGGTGTGTCTGGATGAATTAAAGGGTAAAAACCAGCGTTAGTAAAAAAGTTGAAAACTTACGGTCGTTTTATGATAGGCCGTTTTCGGTTAAAATATCCCCATACTGTAGAACTGCGTGTTCGGGGGGCGTGATTTAAGTCGACATGTTACCGCTACTAGATGCCGCCATGTGTTTTTTTGAAAGTGATGACGCATCGACGCAAATTTTTTATGTCAAATTTGTAATGACAAAACAATCTTACAGTATCCAGTCTTTAAGTGATGATGTATGAGCCCTGCTTCCAGGTCCAAACTAGGGCTGGGACAACGCGTCGACGCAATCGATTACGTCGACGTATTTTATGCATCAACGTAATCGATTGTGTCGACGTAATCGATTGCGTCGACGCGTTGTCCCAGCCCTAGTTTGGACCTGGAAGCAGGGCTCATACATCATCACTTAAAGACTGGATACTGTAAGATTGTTTTGTCATTATGCAAAACAACACAGTTATATAAACACACACAAACAAAGTCACACACACACATACACACTATGTATATATATATATATATATATATATATATATATATATATATATATATATATATATATATATATATATATAT
>VURO01027484.1:14921-25766 GCA_015108175.1 Pelvicachromis taeniatus
TTGGGACTGCATCATGAAGGGCATCTGGCCAAATCAAACATGCAGAGCTATGTGCTGTGGTGACCCCCTGTGACAAGGGAACAGCCAAAATCTGACACGATAGCATCACAATTTCTGCATATTTGCCAACTGCACATCTGTGATACAACCCTTTTGTTCCACTAAATGCTAAAGATGCTCTGTTGAATTGAAATCTCATGTCTGTGAAGGCCATTTGAGTACAGTGGACTTATTGTCATGTTCAAGAAACCAGTTTGAGATGATTTGAGCTTAGTGACAGGCAGCCATCAGAAATGGGATACTCTGAAGTCATAAAGGGAAGGGCATGCTCAGCAATAATACTGATGTAAGTTTTGGTGTTTTAGCAAGTAATTCGTAATAAGAGGTTCAGTCTAAAGACAGGATGGATCCATGCTTTGTTCATGCAAAATTCTGATCCTGCTAATGAAAATCAAATCTGAGCTGAAGGGCCCCAGTACACCCGCTATCAACAGCACTGTATGATAAAGTTGATGCACTGTCACTAGTTTCTCTCTCTCGATTTTTATGACATTGTGGGCTGACAACACAATTGTGTACAACTGCAATGCTTTTATAATGATATGTCAGTACAGATACTCACAGAATCACAGATTACAGATTACAGAAAGGGAGATGTTGCAATAGTTGAAAAGAAGATATATCCTGGAAAAACACAGAAACAACACAGCACTGACATGGAGGTATTGTCTGAGTGGCAACACCTGTCCTTCAAACGAATACTGCAGCAGAAATTCAGCATCTTGACCATGTTTACATGCCTAAAAGCAGTTGGTGCCATAGACTGACTGATTAGACATTTGTGTTAACGAGCAGCTTAACAGGCCTTTATAAAATGGCTGTTGAGTAGAGTATGGTATGGTACACACTTCTGTAATTTGACCACCTTGAGTGTTGAGCACTAACTCTGTACTTGTGCTTCTGCAGTCTGGTCCTCTCCATCCTTTCTTCTATTATTCATACATGGTGGTTGCTGTGCTGGCTGCAGTGTCCCTGTGTAACTGTGTAGTACTGAATTCATGATGCGTGTTTATGATAATGTACAGTTACATGTTTTTTATTGCCCTGCACATTTAAAATGTTACCTTAGTCAGCCACGCAGCTAGTTATTGTTTTTGCGTGCTTTTAATGGCTGTTCCATCTGGAAAATTTGTAGCTGCAGCTTACAATGCATCGCTGCAGCCTCTGAACATATGCTACTACCATCTGTTAACACAATAATGAGAATTGTTACTGACAGCAGAGCAGCATATGCATATTTGTATTCTAGGATGCTTCTATAGTATGCACTGCAAAAATCTCTGGTTTACACCCTTTCTGTCTGGTTCTAGAAAACTAGGATATTAGTAGTACAAGTAAAAAAATGTACAGAATTTATTTTTCATTTATGTAATATTTAATTTTACATCAGTATGCGTCTTGGCAAATGTGATGGGGTAATTTTGCCTTTAGAAGAAAACATTATCCTATGCATCATTATTATTTTTGTATGTACACTACTATCTATCACTGCTAAACTCCACTTCTGGCTTTTTAACCTCTTAAAACAACCAATGTCTGGTTTGAATATCACCATGGGAACACAACCATAGTAATGCAGACATTTTCCACACCATAAATGGAAAATGACAAGAGAAAGTGTGATGAATGTTAAAGTGTGATTGAAGTATTTCGTGTTTCTCCTCTGAGAACCAGAATTTGATGTCCATCCATCCTCTCGGTGCTTCTAATACTTCTTGTGCTTGTAATAGACCGCTATTCAAAGGCTGTTTTCATGTATTTGTGTCAGTGTTGACAGTATACTTTAACATAAACCACTACATTGAACACTCCATACCAAACTCACAAGTCAAAATGTATGTTGCCACCTAAGTGGACATTTAAAAAAACTCTTTGGAAAGTACATGTTTAAAAAATGATGTTCAGAAATCTTTTTTTCATGCCTAAAGATGAATAAAAATACTTAAAAAAAAAATCCTGATTGAGGTTTTCATAATTCATGCATGAAAGGGTTAAATGCATTTCACTGCATGAATGCTCAGAAGAATATTTCATGCATTCTGCACACAAAGAGAAAGTTTAATAAGATGGAGACTTTTCCTCCAAAGTGCACTGCAGTATCACAGGCCTATACATTTTTAGCACGAGAGTATCTTTTTACTTATGAAGCTACACTAAATGTAAACCTCGTAAAACTTCCACCACTGAATCAATAATAAGACAGAGACACAAGCTGTGTTTAACTATAGTTTACTTGGGGGAGGAAATGCTGTAGAAACAATACTTTTTTTCACAGGTTATTACCAACATTGTGCAATGCAAAAACATTTCCTTGCTATTAGTTCAGATACAACACATTGCCCTTTAAATAAGCAGCATTCTCTAATGTCTATTCTAAGGAAGAACCTCAAAACTCAGGAAGGCTACCCAGATAATAGTTTTAACTTATGCTAGTATCAAAATCACTATATGCAGTAATGTTAATTGCTATCATACCTTTAAGATGTTTTTCTATCCATACACATGGATGAAGCTTACTGTAACATTTATAAATCTCACACTCTACTGTGTTGGACTAAAAAATCTATTCCAAAATGTAATGCTCAGTTAAATGATTTAGAAGCTGATCCAAAATGACACCGACATTACATAGACATATTATTTTCAAAACTTCCAGAAATGCAATCACAGCCCAACTGGAGATGTCAGGGCAATCACAGCAGCATCAGTTCATCATCCTCATCACACTCAGTCACATTCCCAACTGAGCCTTGGAAATCTTCACTGGAACAAAGCAGCAGGGAGGGCACAACAATGCTTAATAATAATTTGAGCGATCTTTTCTATTGTCAACGTGACACACAGTTTCATGTGGAAAATAACGAGAGAGGAGGCAAAGCTCAATCTCTTGATTTGTGTAATTATCCTCTCAAGACATGGAAATGGCTGCTTCAGTGAACCATCACCACAAACTGCGTGTGGTCATTTCCCCTGCAATACCTCTGCATGTATATGAATACCTGACCTCATTAGGAGAGGCTTAACATCCCAGATATGAATCATGTTTTAATGCCCAAGTTTTGTCAAAGCTATCCACACAGGAAGAAGTTTGCCCAGGCAGCTGCTGCTCGACTCCTTTAAAAAATATGATGCCTCCTGCTTTCTTCACTGCCAATATGTACAGGTGTTTACTTTTTACCTTAAAGCTACACCGGTCAGTATTGCTGATCAATAACATTGTTGATGAAATAGTGTATGCTGTGTTTCTAAATGTGGGGTCTACTGTAGTAACAAAGCCAGTAGTCTATAGATACCTGACACTAAAGTGTCTCTCAGTGATTTTAGTTATTTGGAAACAACATTTCTCTCATTAGGTGACGTGTTATCTTCAGAAGAATTTAATGGGGTCTTGGTCAGGGGTTTCTCCACTTGCTGATTCCTCTGTTTTTTGCGTTTAAATGAGATCATATTTAAATGACAGGAACAAACAAAAGTGAAATTATGGAAAGAGGTGATTGAGAAAGAAAATGGATTATGCCTTCATTTCATAAAAAATTAAAAGCCAATTCAAGATAACTGTAGCTCATTTGTAGTCACTGCGTAAACTTCAATATTTTTAAGCACTAAAAGTGCCAGAAATATCTAACGTGCCAGCCTGACAAGCAGTAGAATAACTCATGGTTTTATGGCTGTTGTAGTCCAACCTTTTTGACCCAATTTACTTAATGCATGGAAGAGACACTCTGCTTCTTAAAACAATTCTCCTCAAAGCAAAGGTTATTATTTAAATATTTCTCAAAATGATATAATACATTAAGTATCATTTTTCAGTTTCAGTCTTCTGTAGTCAAGGTGCCAAAGCTTTTTTTTTATTTAAATCTCTGCTCAACACATCTCAGTAAGTTGAAATCAATCAACTTGTTTCATGTAAAAGATTTTTTTAGCAGCACTGTAAAATCATGTTTGGTTTTTGACCGGTAATATTCAAAGATCTGATCTGTTTTATGTCTGATGTCCCACATTACCTGACTTTGCAGTGCTCTCTTGTTGGAATGGCCTATGAAATGGGAATTAAACGCTTCAGTGTGTCTCAAAACTGCTCCAGTCTACAAAGACTGCCAGTTGTTTTACACTGCTTGGGCTCTTCCTTCATGTTACCACTGATTTGTAATGTTCCAGCAGGAGAGGTAAGTGTTTTATCTAATCAGAGACACAGGGAAAATTTTGTGGGCTTGACAGCAGATAATAAATCTCCAGTACAGTCTCTGTTTTCTTTCTTATCAGAAAACTCATTAGAAATCCATCAAACTTGTGCCAGTTTCGAGTATAAGAGCACAATTAAACACCTCGACTCAAGATGTAGTTACAAGCGTTGAACAGAGATGTGTAATTAGGCTCTGGGGTCTGGCCTTTACTTAAACTCACAGCAGAGGAGAAAGAAGAGTCTTGTATGAGCAGAACTGGGGCTGCACTAAACTGCTGCAGAATATAAAGGAGTCGAGCAGTGAGCACACTGCACACACTGCAGTGTGTGTTTCAGTCCGCTAGCCACAGAATTGTAAGACAGTCATTAAAATACAAAGGTATCACAGTCCCGTACAGCAACTCCAATGCTCTTGTACATACAAATATACAAATTGAAATACCAATACAGAAATATTCTTACACAGATTACTGCTACAGAATACAAACTGGGAAAGTATTTGATCTTTAAATGAATACATATCATCATGAAGGAAGTCATGAATGTACAACCATTTTTAAGATCAGAACCACCTTTAAGAAAAGCGATCACTGGGCACGAGGACAGGCGTGACCTCACATGATAAGTCCAAAGTGCTCATTTGGCCTGAACAAAGGGGAAAGAAACATTGAAAGCTGTATGTACGCCTGAGAATTACACTAACTTACAACAACCTCAACTACCTTTGACGTTGATGTAAACACGGTGAACAGGCAAAACTAGCCAGACTGTACACAATGGCTGTAAAATACTACTACAATTTAAATACTGAACAGCCCCCTCCTGTTTGAAGTAACAGTTGGTGGTTTGATCAGCAAAGACAATCAAAGGCTGATTGAATAACAAAGGAGGAGATTAGGGATTACCTGTTCTAGCACAGATGACCAATTTAGCATAATGCACATTTTCACAGCACTAACACACTCAGCACTCAATATTGATCCATATTGTTAACAACCTGGCACTGCTTCTACTCAGTTGCAGTTAAGGCCATCACTTAAACTAGAGGTCACTTAAAACTGACCTCTTAATAAACATCATATCACCGCTGACTCACCTGGGGGTGGTTTAGGGTTGGGTGTTGTTTTAGGCACACGCTGAACAGAAACATTTTCATGTTCATTTTCAGATTACAGTTTTTTTTTTCTGTTTAAAGCTTTTCCATTTGAATATTCCAAATAAGAAAATTCTATCAAACAGGGTGGACATTAATGCAAACCCAACCACCAAGCCCAGTCCTAGATGGGTTGCCAATAACCAGGCGGTTGATTTATGGTTGTGTACCTTTTTGGTTTCCTGGAGGAATTTGACAAAAGAACAGCTGAGGAAATGTTTACCTTCAGTAACTTTGCCTTAAGCATTGATTATACCTTGATTATGTTTCAGACATGTACAGGAGACATGAGTGTCATAATTCTTTGAGATCCACTTGAAGTCTGGTTATTGTCGAGTAATGTAATATCTCCCGTGTCCACAGTCAAAAAGAGCCAGGCATGCAAATATCTGCACAGACTGGCTCACTGTCTCATAACAAAATCCTTCAGACCCAACCAGAGATTAATAGACTCGCTCACATGGAAAGTATAATGAAGACCTTACACGTAATCCACCAAACCAAACAAAAATAGAAAAAAAGACCGGCAACATGGAAACTAACAGAAATAGTGACTAAAATTCATATGAAGTGAAAATGTACAATATTTTCTACTGAGCATAACATTTAAACAGATTAATAAGGTAGTAATAAATAAATCCCTGGTTCTCTCTGCATCTGAGGTAACTCGAAGACCCAGATGCCATGTGAGACAGTATGCTGCATGACTTAATGGTGCAAACCAGGAGCAGCCATGGAACTAGCAAGGTCTTTGTTTTTCCATTGATTACACCAAATGTTCTCAATGCTTGTGACAGAGATCAGTTGATGATACATGCTTTGTGGAATAAAGGAGTATGTAGCAGCATTGTATCCCTGCCACACAAGTGCAGTGTGTCTCAATTAAAATACTTTTTCTTGTAGTGCTTTATGTACACTATGTACCTACTTGTTTGGTTGGATTTACAAGGTTGGCTTGTTTCAAATCAAAGTTGGCCAGTCATGCACACACCATTAGTGACATTTGCAATATTTTGCAAAAAAGTTAATTTACAGAGAAGATGACAATTTAACAAAGCTAGTTTTAAAAAAAAAAAAAGAAATTGAATGACATTTTAACAAGAACAAAACAACACCAGAACATGCGTAACACGTGGTTACCTGTAGTGCCTGAAAAAAAAAATCTACCCTTAGCCAAAAAGAATGAACAAAAAAAACTCTCGCAATAACAGATGAATTAGAGGGGGATATTTTAGGCTGTTTGGTTGTTAATTGTAGTAAATAAAATAGATTTTGGAGGTCTTCACCGCTTCATGAAAACTAATTCCAGATCAGCTGACCTGGATGGACCAGGAAGCTGCAACAAAGCCTGGAATTTGTGGAAAAATAAGCAGTAAACTATGTTTACAAAACACACATGTGGGAGAGTCAGAACATAAAACATTAGTAAGCATATGATGAACGACACACTTTGAGTTACATCACAAATCGAAACACTAATTTTCATTCTGCAAGCAAACTGCACCGAAGAAACAAGAAGCAAAGCACTTTTTCTCAGCTTGTGCTGTGGATAAGAAGAAGTACTTTGGTCTGAGGGTGCAGAAGCGAGGAAAAGGTGATTATATAACAGAGGACACAACCATGTCAGCACAAGCCTGACATGAAACAATGTAAATATCACTCATCCTGCCCAGTTTTACTCATATTCAATACCAGTACATGTAATTCTATTATTTTAAAGTAACTGTGCAATGATCAGCTATATGGCATTATTGTATTTGTGGATCTACAGCACACTAAGCCCCTGAGTGGAGCTTATTACAGTCTGTAAATATTCCCTAAAGATGATGTCATTCAGCTTGGATGACACACTTCTTGAAAGAAAAAAAAAATACCATACAACTTTTTTTCACACAAAGTTTAAGTTTAGAATTCAGCCATTTGTCATTCCAAGAGGAACTACAGAAAAAAAAGCAGTCGTATTGCATTGTGTGAAATGTAGGATCTCGTTAATGCAATGCTTCAAAAAAATCAAGATATCTCAGCCTCTGCTGCTTCAGCTTGAGCCATTTGTCAGTCTGACTTAAACGCCCCAGCTGTAGGGCAGCAAAACACAAAATCACACGGGTGCATCTTTAAAATCTTGCTACAGCAAAACATTTTCCAGTGGACTGTAATGCGGGAAATATGCGTGGCAAAGACAGCGTTTAGGACATATTGTTGCTGTCATATGATTACGATTAAGAGTATATTAACATGGAAACAACAAGCTGGTGGTGAGGGGAAACAAAAATAAATCAAAGGATAGCATCGCCCCTGCCACACCACTGGATGTCCAAGCTAAATAAAGAATGAAAGTTCGACCAAAAATGTGAAAAACTGATGGAACGAACTAAATATGCACATATAGCTTTGTCTACTTAGACTGACTGTAAAAAGTCTGTTGTCAGTCTTCACCTGAAACCTCTTTACAGGGTAGCTATGCAAGAAGGCTTTGAATGCACATGTGCAATACAAACACTGCAAAAGGGTTTGAGCCCAAGAACCAATAGCTCAAGAAAAATCAGCTAGCAGTGGCTCAGTGGGCTAAAACATAATGCTGTAATGTTATGAAAAAACATGGATGGATGCATCTGTCTGTTTGGCTACTGCTGACTCAAAAGGCGATGATGAAAATAGAGAAAAGCTCCGCTCATCCCTGATGTTCCACTGAAGATGACTCTGTGTGGAATATGAAGGCCTTTGATTCTGATCTACAGTATGTTGTACAGGCGAGTATAATTCTTAGTAGAAAACAAAAGAATTTGACCTGAGTTATTACAACAGTCTGTAAGAAATACTATTACATTTATATGAAGTTTTAAAAAAGGCTGCATTAAATAGACAACTCTAATTCTTAATAAGACTAATCACATGTCTAGATTATCACAATACAGCATGGAGAGAGATGCTGGAAATGTATTCTCTACTGCTCTAGCAAGCACTTGTTTATTTACATATAAGCTCTAATTCCTTTGTAAATAACTTGTAAATCCATCCTTATAAGCCTCCTTCTAGCAAGAGCAGATAGGTTGGCTAAAGGCGGGGCAAGAAAAAAACATCCTCAAATCTCAGACAGAAGGAGATCTTTCTGTTCTGTACTGTCACTCTTGTATCTAATAGCCTCTCTGAACTCAGAAATCTATGTAGTTGGCGTTTTTGACACATTTAGGCTAGGATGATGAGTCACTTGCTTCTCCAACTCACTCTTGTCCCCCTTCTTTCTCTTTTCTAGGGTTAGGCAGAGGCAGAAAGTGAAAATAGGTGCAGGAGAAAAAGCACACCGCCGGCTGAATCTACAGGGCCACACCCTGTCGCTTCAGAAGGGCTTAAAAAAGACAGACCCAACTGCTGCTGCCTCCACTGCTGCTCCAGCTTCCAGCTGCGCACACAGAGCTGGTCTAGGAACCTCTCTGGAGAGGAGCCCCCACTTCACCCAAATGCCTTGACACCGTACAAAGGTAGGCTCAGACTCGCAATAACTGGCCGACAAGCCAACAGAACACTGGGTGATGTCACAAGAGGTCGTCGTAGTCCAGTAGCTTGGAGTGCTGGCGGCTTTTCCACAAGCGAAACAAGCGGAAGTCAAAATACATCTCGATCATCTCTTTGCCTGCAGCCAGAGGAAAACAAAAAGAAGCCTTGTTTAGAAACACACACACAGGCACACACACACACACACACACACACAGGCACACACGCACGCATACACACATAATACTGGCAAAATCACCTGAACTCATCTAGCATCACCCCAACAATTCAGACATGTTACATCATCCTTTGCCTGCTACATTATTTGTTACTCTGGGGACAACATAAGTGTTTTTGTACACACTGCAGGTCATCCACCTCAAATAATGAGCACACCATGAAGAGTGCATTTGTGTTCAGATGTTTCAGTTTATCTGGCCTGACCTGTGCAGCTGTTGGTATCCATCCAGAAGGGAGATTAAACATGCTTCGAAAATGCAGAAACAGTGAATTACAACTCTTAAAAATGCTTTGGGGCATCTGCTGTGGGGTTGACTCAAATTTAGTCAAATTTAGTCTAACATACTGGCCTGAATATAAGACAATCTTTAGGCTTGTGTGGCAGTAATTCCATACCGTTTCACTGAGAATGAGTTATACTGTGTATCTTTAGAAACTATATGGCTTTTAGCTTTCAATATTTGGCTCAGTCTCATCTTTATTGGTGTGATTGAAGTTATGCTTGAGATTGAAGCTATGCAAAGGCTTGAGGAACAGCGCACAATCTAAAGTCCCCGTATTCGGGTTGTTTTTTTTTTTACATCACCATAATATGTTGGTCCAGGATCAACAATGCAACTGACCAATGACGTGGCCTGAGCATTTAGTTAGCATTCGGAATGAAATTAGCTAATGTATTAAAAACTGTCACTAGGAAACATCATGAGCGATCTAAATTTGGCTAACAGTGAACCTAACTTGATAACATATTTACTATACTGTATAAATGAATAAAGAAAATGCTTAAAATGCTGACTTGAAATGTGTTCCAGAAGAGACTTTTATATAAACAATGGCATGTTGTTTTTCCCCATATTGATGAGTTGCAATGTTGATCCTGGACCAACATTATTATAATGATGCAGAAACAACACCAACGGGCATATCAGATACATCTCCTACCAGTAGCTAACTTCCCTTCATGATGAAAACTATTAAGAAAATTTCAAAGGTTTAGAAGGTTCAAGAAACATGGCAAACTCCCAAATCCCAAACCAATCAGGCGTCTATAGAATGTGGCAGAACAAGCCCCAACATGCAACCCCCAGGATGCAGAGCATCCAGTGCCAGATACCACAGAACTCCTACAGAAGCCCTGTGCCTTGGGTTTTTGTAGGAGTCCTCTGTCCTGTAGGGGTCTTCCTCATGCTGCTTTAGCATGAAATTTGGTTTCATTACTGTGACTCTATTGGTGAAATTTATTATGACTGCATTTGGATGTTAGTTTTGGTTGGTCTGGCAACTCTCAGCATAAGCACACACCAGCTGACGGCTCAGGCAGTCACAATCCAATCCCAGTTTAACCTCCTAGGACCTGGCGTCCACATACATATGTGGACATCACATTTTGGGTTGACTAAACCAAAATACAAAATTCTGCTCTACAAGGGCCTGATATCCACTGACGAGGACATTATACTGCTACTGTTTGATCAAAATTTAAAAAGAATGTCCTCATATGTGGATCTCATTATTCTCAGAAACAAAGATTTGGTAAAAAAAAAAAAAAAATCTGGTAATTCTTTGTTTTTACATTCATCAGGTCCCAATCAGACCAAATAGCAAAGAGCGCGTTCGGGTCTTAGGAGGTTAAATTTCACGTTGACATTTAACCTGCACATGGCTGCATTGCATCTGGAACTCACTTTGCAATGGAGCGCCACCTCCAGTTTAACAT
>VURO01027488.1:0-12437 GCA_015108175.1 Pelvicachromis taeniatus
AAACACATCAAATTCACCAGGGAGGATATGAAAAGTGGCAGGTTAGCCTTCTTAGACTGTGAGATTTCCATCAGTAATGGGGGACATCTGAAAGCTGATGTGTACCGTCAACCTACGCATACAGATTAGTATTTAAGGTTTGGCTCTCATCCACAGGAGCACAAACTGGGTGTCATCAGGATGCTACAACTTAGAGCGAACGCCATCCCCACAGACACAGCGGCCAAGGAAGCAGAAGAACATCACATCAAGAAGGCCCTGAGTAAATGTGGTCATCCCAGCTGGACATTTGTCAAAGCTGGGAAGGCACCTAAAGAAAGCTCCAGCCGATCCAGGAGAGAAAGACAACCGCTGCCTAAGTAAAATCCTGTAATGATCCTGTATGTGTCACGAGTATCAGATCAGCTGAGGCGCATTTTTTCCAAACACCGCATCTCTGTGCCTTTTAAACCCCAAAACACACTGCGCTAAAAATTGGTCCACCCCAATGATGGGGTCCCCCAACACAAACGGAGTAATATAGTGTACGCTGTTAAGTGCCTGGAGGATTGCCAGGATTTATACATCGGGGAAACCAAACAACCTCTGGCGAAGCGGATGGTACAACACAAAAGAGCTACCTGGTCAGGCCAGGACTCCTCAGTCTATTTACACCTACAGGCCAGTGGACACACTTTCAATGATGAGGATGTCCACATCCTGGATAGGGAGGAACGCTGGTTTGAGTCAAGGAGGCCATTTACGTGAAAAGGGAAAGACCATCTCTGAATCGAGGAGGGGGCCTAAGGGTACATCTTTCACCATCTTACAATGCTGTGATTGCAGCCATTCCCCAACTCTCTGTGAATGGTACTCATGGCCATTGATCAGTGGACCTTGATCAGTGGTTGTTGATCAAGGGTTGTGAGAATTTGCATATTAACAATCAAAGAACTGACCTCCCAGCCCATTGTTCCTTCAGTGGTGTTAGTTTCAGTCGTTATGCAAATGAATGTTTATAAGATTGGGGAAAACCTGCAGTCAGCTGAGACTGAAGAAGTCACTTGGATGAGTGACAAAATGTTTCTCCCACTGAAAACGCTACATCCACATGAACAGAACCAACTTTTGGGGATTTACTTACCTGGATGATTGAGCATGCATCAAGATATGTGGTATTAGTAGACCAAAACTGGTGGTATCATAGTGAAAAAACAATTTTAGTATTCACTAAAATGGAAAGCTTAAGTTATATTAAACCTAAATCATTTTATTTTCAAAATGAGCCAGCAAAATATTCCTGACTTATCTGGTTAGTCACCACAGTAACAAGTGTAAATAAAACCAATGAGTCTAATGTGTTCAAGATAAACACAATATTTTAATCAGAGCTTTAACATTTATCACAGAAATGTGAAGGTCGTTTCTCCAGCTCCAGAGTACAAAATCCACATGAAGTCTGTCCATATAACCTTCCCTCCTTTCGGGAATCTAATAAACAGCATTAGTGCTAAGAGAATTCAGTCCTCATACTGAATCGCGAGTCATAACCCATCAGGCTAGAATTCACTGCTGATCTATGAATTTGTGTTGGACAAAAAGGGGAATTTATTCTGTCAACAAAAAATAAAGGCATCAGTGATGATTTATGGAGAACGGAGTCCTAATTTTCAGAAACTGTACCACCATCAGGCATGAATCACTTGATAAGAATTGACTGGATAACCAAGGCATAATCTCCATTTGTCAGAATTTACGTAATTCTAGAAATCCCACATGGCTGAGGATGGGGGGATTCAGTCACAGAGCCCAGGTGCATGTAGGTGTGTGTGTGTGTGTCACTATAAGACACACACACACATCTACTCATATAAGTATGAGGAAAAAAAATCTGCACTATGGCTTGAAAAGAAGGATATTCTGACAATTTTCCTCCCTGTTACTGTTCTTGCCTAATAAGTTGTCTTTTTTCCTCTCTTTCTCTCTCTGATGCACATGCAGGCCTGTTTGACCACGTGTCTGTGTGTGGTGTGTGTGTCTGTGTGCATGTGCGTGTGTCCTCTTGAGAACTCTGGAGTCTGATAGGAGAAGTCAGTGTCAACCCTGAGGGGAGATGCCTGCTAATAGAGTTTGCTCTGTGGAGGAGAGTGCTCTAAGAATGCAATGTTGATGTATTCAGCTTTCTGTGTGGTTTGAGGTGGGGGTGGAGGGCACAAATGTGCACAGCTCTTAATGGTCCATCAAACCAGCAATCTCTTATAAAGCTCTGTCTGCGGTGCTTTTTTTCCCCCTATCCACCACGAAGCACCCACAGGTCTTTCATGTTTGCATTCTAGATAAATGAGAAGGGAATTAACTCCGCCACCTGTTTAGCTTTTATTGGTTCACTTGATTATTTGCTTCCACTACAACAAACAGTTCAGTATAATTAACATCTCTTTTATTAATATTGCACCACTTCACAATAACAGTCATCTAAAGATGCTTTTTTCTGTGAGATAGAGAGGAAGCCAGTGATCACCTATTGAACAAGCACTTAGCAACTTTGGTAAGAAGGAACTCTATTTTGAAAGCAGAAAACAGAACCAGGCTCACTGAGATCTAACTACCACAATCAGTTAAGAGGTGCACGGAAATTACTTTCAGCTCAAACAGAGTGATCAGTGTGGCTGTTCTCCCACATGTTGTAATAATGTTTAACACACAGGGATCCACAACAAAAATAATTGAAAAGTTTACCAGAATCTGAAGTTAGCTGTAAATTAGCTAATAATGTGGATACAGAATGTGTTCTTTATCCACATACACAGCAGTAAAACACTGTAACAACCTGTTAAAAAGTTGTTTCATTTCCATAACCTATGAAGCTACTCTGACTTCTGTGTGATCTATAGTCTATTTACTGAGGTGTTTGAGCTGACTAAAGCGTGATAAAGACTTCTGCTGGAAATTTACGTAACCTAAGGTAGTAAGTTGAAACTCCTTTTGTCCCTGTAGAGAAACTTTCCATGTCATTCAAGTCATTGTCATATACATCGATCCGATGTGTAGTTACTTCTGTAGTTACTTCTCAGGAGGTGCACGCCAGGTTGCGTAGGTTGCTGTGTTGTGGCAAAGGTTGCTACATAGATCTCACGCAGATGTTTATGTATAAGAAAGGACAAAAACGCTTGGAAGAGAGACAGAGATTAATAACAACTAATGATTAAATACAGAGACTGTGTATAAAAACATGCATGAAAAGGGTGAGTGAAGACGAAACACTCATTGCGTCATGGGAAGCCCCCAGCAGCCTAGACCTATTTCAATGTAACTAAGGGAGCATTCCAGGTCACCTGATCCAGCCCTATCTATAAGCTTTTTCAAAAAGGAAAGTTTTAAGCCTAATCTTAAAAGTAGAGAGTCTGTCTCCACAATCAACAGAAGACTAGAAGCTGAAGGCTCAGGCTGCAATTCTACTTTTAAATATTAATAGTAGAACCACAATTAAGCCCACAGTCTGAGAGCAAAGTGCTTTATTGGGGAGATACAGACACTTAAGATACCTTATCTTAAGGTCTTTAAGATAAGATGGACCAGATTATTCAAGACTTTCTATGTGAGGCGCAGGATTTCAAATTTGATTCTGGATTTAACAGGGTGGCAATGAAGACAAGCCGATATTGGAGAAATATGCCCTTCAATTGAAGGCAGAAGTGAGTTTTTAGGACATACTCATGGATTATAGTATTATAGTCTAGAACTAATAGATGCATGAACTACTTTTTCAGTGTCACTCTGAGACAGGATGTTTCTAATTTTAGAGATATTGTGCAAATGGAAGAAAGCAGCCCTGCATATTTGTTAAATATGTGCAATGAAGGACATATCCTGGTCAAAAAGAACTCCAAGTTGTTTTTTAGTCTGTCGACTATGGGTAACTATGTGAAATTGCTGTTTGTTGATTACAGCTCAGCGTTTAACACAGTAGTGCCCGGTAGACTGTTCACAAAGCTGAGGGATCTGGGACTCAACAGTCATCTGTGTTGGACTTCCCCACTGGCAGAACTCAGGTGGTGAGGGTGGGTAGGTGTGTCTCTGAAAGCATCACCATCAAAACTGGAGGGCCACAGGGCAAGGTGAAGTTTGCTGACAACACAGTGTTGTTGGGCGCCATCTCCAGCAATGATGAGGCGGCCTACATGGATGAGGTGAAGAATCTGGCATCGTGGTGTCAGGACAACCACCTCCAGCTGAATGTCTGCAAGACCAAGGAGCTGGTGGTGGACTTCAGAAGGAGTAAGCACAGAGTCTCAAGTATCTCAGTGTCCACATCTCCTCAGACCTGATATGGTCTGCTCACATTTAGGTCCAATCCAAAAGGGCTAGGCAGCACCTGTACCATCTCTGACAACTGAGGAAATTTGTGGTCTCTCCAGGACTTTTTATGCAGACGCTGTGGAGAGCATCCTCACACAGAACATCACATCCTGATATGGGAACAGCTGTGGACCAAAAAGCTCTTCAGAGAGTGATCCATACGGCAGAACGCTGGTCCAGAGCAGCTCAGATATTGAAGGACCCGTCCCATCAGCAACAAACTGTTCCAACTCCTGCAATCAGGCAGAAGGTCCCGCACCATCCGGGCAAAAACAGAGAGGCTCAAGAGGAGCTTCTGTCCTCAGGCCATCCGAGTCCTTTTGGCTTTTTGGCTTCGCTACAGCCCAAGACACTTTATCATCCCACTCTCACGATTTTCATTTAAAATTTGTTTTATTTTATTTAATTCACTTAATGTATATAATACACCCACCTACTGTATATAATGTATAATGTCCTCTTTTTGTATATAATTTGTTTACTGTACATAATGTTTTTGCACAGTCAAGTTGCGTTTCAGGACACATTTCACTGTGTGTTGTACTCGTATAATTATGCATGTGACAAATAAAGAATCCTGAATCTTGAATCTTCCTAACAGCTCAAAGGAATTCTCCATTGACCTCTGCTGGCCAACGCATATATCCTCTTTTTTGGCCATTCTGTGTAAACTCTAGAGGTGGTTGAACATTACTGGAAAAATCCCAGTCAATTAACAGATTCTGACATAGTTTATCCTCTGTTCTCACTCTAATGACACCATAATTTGCAGAATGAACTTAATTTTGTACCAAATCAGGTTGAATGGCATTGCTGAAATTATCTCTCTTCAAATGCCCGGGGGTACCACAGACGTCAGTAACACACCACATACACAAAATAGGAGACAAAACCTAATTTTTTGAAATACCAGACGTTTTGCTTGCTTGGTTTACATTGCCACATTGAGTGATGTCCCACAATCCCACTTGAGGAATTTGTATTAAAGTTGAAATGTCAGGAATATTTACGTTCCAAGCTCCTTGTAACATACCAGAAATATAAAACTTATATAGTGTTACTTTTCATCTGAGGACAATGTGATCTAATTATTGAATTCAATTCAGTTTTATTTGTACAGTGTCAAAATCACAACAGCAGTCACCTCAAGGCGCTTATATACAATAAAAGTTTTGGCAGAATTGGTCCTTGCCTGACAACAGTTAGACAAGTCTTTGCCCAATCTGCTAATTTGTCTGACAATTTTGGGTAATACATACAATGTATTACACGCTGTGTATTGATGTGCTTTTGAGGCTTTTTTTTTCCATCCAGCTTGTGTGTGAGCTGGAGGTGTATCGTGGTGTTGCACAATGTGTCTTCTCTAATCTGAGAGCCTACTGCTTGATAATCTGCCCTGAAGTCACCCAATCTTCCCAAAATAACAGATTATGATTCTAAAAGTCATGGCCACAGATCAGCTCACATCTCTATTTATAGCCTTTTGCATCATCCCACCATGTCTTCTGTTCTCCCACTATTTTTAGCCACATCTCCTTCACCAGTGGGATAAAGATAATCCATTTCTCAGCGAGTATTTTTTTAAGCTCCAGGTCAGCATCTCTTGTCATTTTAAAGGGAAGCAAAAATGAATAAATTCAACCATAGCTTAAGTATTTTCATTCACTTGTAGTTTCAAATGTCGTTTACTTTGATGACATAATTTAAATACATTTTTAGTGAGAGTAGGATGGCCCGAGGACAACGTGAAGCCCCAACAAAAATGAGCTTTGGACAAAGCCAGTGTAGCCCCAGTGCTGCTGCAAAGTCCAGAAAGGGTTGTGTCAGTAAGGCCATGTGGTGTCAAATCTTTGTCATATCAAACATCCAGATCATCATGAATGAAATTTCCATAGAGGGTCAATCAAGAACTGCATTATGGTTGGTGTGACAGAAAAGGAAGCAAGCAGGTGAATCAGCTGTCATAACTCCAAAAGAGAACAAAGAAGAACATAAGGTTATGGTTAGTAATTAGTGTATAATCACATGAGTTCATTAAGTTGAAGTTAATAAAGCCTGGGATTTGATACAATTTTCAATTCAATTCAATTTTATTTATATAGCGCCAAATCACAACAACAGTTGCCTCAAGGCGCTTTACATTGTAAGGTAGACCCTACAATAATACATACAGTGAAAAACCCAACAATCATATGACCCCCTATGAGCAAGTACTTTGGCCACAGTGGGAAGGAAAAACTCCCTTTTAACAGGAAGAAACCTCCAGCAGAACCAGGCTCAGGGAGGGGCGGGGCCATCTGCTGCGACCGGTTGGGGTGAAAGAAGGAAGAACAATGGAAACCAATGGAAAGATGTGAGAGATTGATGTGGTCCACATTCCTGTGTAGTGAGGTGTTTGACGGCACCTGCATTATGGAATTGTGAATACAGTGCATTGATGCTTTTGGACTTTGGTTTTTGGACAAATGTGTCACTAGACAATGCTATAATAGATAATTCAGTTACTGCCTACAGCTCTCGGCAGCCTGACAAATAGCTGCAAGAACAAAGGCGTCTTATGTACTAAGAGCTCCAGGAATGAACACAGTGGCTCATTTGGAAACTTCTTCTCTTCATCAAAGCTTTAACCTGTGTTTGGGCTCATTATTTTGCTGATTCAATGAGCTTCTGAGCAGCAGCTGAAGAAAGAAGAACATTTGAATAATGAATGAACAACTCTTATCTGCTCGAAGATGAAGTCACTTAAGACACTGCAAGACATGCAGCAAAATGCATCTGATAGGTAGGCTAGTTGCATGCTGTTGTAAATTTAGAAAGATAAATAACTAGTAAAAGAATGAATGAATATTGAATATTCATTGATTATTTATTTATTTATTATATGTTTATTTATACAATGTATAGATTTTAGGCTCTTAGATCAAGTCTAACTTACCAATCACTAATATAAACCAGAATGTTGGCAGGTATGCCAAGACACTCACCTCCCAACCAATGAACTGTAATTTTTTGATTTAAGTAATGTGCTTTCAAGTTATGTCTCAGCATGCTGACAAAGTATGTAAACATAACTTGAAAATTAAGTGTTGTCTAACTCAGCTAGTAGCAAAATACTCTGGTGATTTCTTGTCAGGAGCCACTGATTACAATTTAATGAGCCAGTCTCACAACACGTGTGTATGTGTGTGTGCAGTTGTGCTGCAATTATATTTCTATATTTATGCACACATAAATGCTGTTTTAAAAGCTTTACACAGACTGCTTTGTATGTCAGCTGAAACATGTAGTTTCAGTAGTACTTGTGGTGCTTTTGCTGAAAATACATAATAGATGGACAGAAAACTATAGTATGCATCACTGTGTTCATTCACCTCACACCACCTGCAGCACCCAGTCTTGTACTACATCCACAAAGGCAGCCAAACATTTGGACTGATTTGAACAAGACTCAATGTTAATATACTATAACATACTACTCCTGTGAAAATGTATTTACCCCCTTTATGATTTCTTAGTTTACATATATTTGTCACACTCACAAGTTTTTAATCATCAAAAACAATTGTCAAAGACAACTGAAGTAAATACAAAATGGGGTTTTGAAATGATTATTTAATTTATTAAGGGCAAAAAGCTATCCAAAACTACCTGGCCTATGTGAAAAAGTAATCTAATCTACAAACTGATGAAAAATGTCATGGACGTCTATCAGTCTGGAAAGGATTTCAAATACATTTCTAAAGCTTTGGGACTCCAACAAACCAAGTGGGAGCCTTCCCAGACGTGCTAATCAAAATTACTGTGAACGACTCATCCAGGAGGTCACAAAAGAACCCAGACTATGAACCCAGAGTGTCATGGTCCTGAGTCTGTGGACTCAGCGATTTTGTTTTGATTATTATTATCTTTTTTTCTTTTCTTCATTTTTTCATACCGTTTTTCTTCTTA
The DNA here is from genome assembly GCA_015108175.1 of Pelvicachromis taeniatus. NCBI lineage: Eukaryota > Metazoa > Chordata > Actinopteri > Cichliformes > Cichlidae > Pelvicachromis > Pelvicachromis taeniatus. The sequence goes on from VURO01027488.1 coordinate 8,287, forward strand.
CATGTTGGTTTTTCTGTTTGGTATTTTTGAGCTCCTTCTGTGCTGTATCTCTGTGCCTGCCCTGGTTCCCTCCCTGTTGCCATGTCTGATGTCTAAGGCTGTGTCTCAATATGCGTACTTGTGTGTACTTGCGTTGTCGCGGACTCGTTATACGTCATCAGTCGGAGACAAGTACAGTCCCAATTCAAAGTATGCATCAAGCCGAGAACGCGAAAAGTTCCCGGATGTGTTCTCGCTCCGCCCGTTTTATCGAGCATGCATCGGTGGTGACTTGTGTGGACTTGGTGGAGCCAAATAACCCGTCATGCATTTCGCGAGACCAGCCCGGTCACGTTCACCTGACCTGTGACATCATCGAGAACGCTGGTATTCCAATTGCACATCTCGGCAAGTCCGTACTCGCGTTCTCGGCAAGTACGGACTGGCCGAGTACGCGAGTCCGGACTCGCGTACTTGCGATTGAGAAAGTGTCTGGGAGTGTGTCTGGTTCTGCGTCCCCTTGTCTGATTCCTCCCACCTGTGTTTCCCTCCTGTCTATGACTATGTTCCATCATAGTCAGTGCCTGCATGTTGGGTCCTTCACTCAATTGACTCAGTCTCATCTTCCTCCCATCACCCCCTACCTGTTGGGGTGAATGGCTGGCCCTCCCATGCCCGGATCTGCCGGAGGTTCCTTTCTCTTAAAAGGGAGTTTTTGACTTGAATGACTTTGAATTAAATTTAACTAAAGCTCAAAGGTCCAAAAGTGTGAATGTGTGCTGAATTAAAACAATTCTGGAAAGAGTGAAAGAGACTGTGTTTGAGAAAGTGTTCTACTTATAGTTTGTCCTTCTGCAGCATTTTGGCTTGTTTTGTTGCAATCGATTTTGCATACTGTCAGTGTCGCGGTGCGATGTGGAGAAGATGAGGGTCATCCAGACAGATTGGCCTGACAGTAAATAAGCGCCTGTATTCAAACAAGCATCCTCATCCTCCTGCTATTGTTTGGACTGCATCCTCTCATCCAGGTGTCCCCTCCAGATGGAAGAGATCAGTTTGATGTCCCACACACATACACGCGAAACATTTTAAAATCGTTCCACTGACCTCAATATTTGAAACATTTTCATTACGACAAAAAAAAAGAAACAGTCCATTTTAGCAGGTAAGTCTTCCAAACATAATTGTTTTTGTATTGTTTTGTTTTGTTTTTCAAAAGCAGTTCTGTAGTCATCGTATCCTTTTCTCATGAGGACAAACATTTAATGGTGACAGTTGCATCTGTTCTTCTGTTTGTTCTGTGACATTCAGAATGTGAAGTTATTAATCATTAAATAAGGGTTTACAGATGTCGGCACAAAAAAAGGCAATAATGTGTCTTCTGGACTTGAACACTCACATTTAATATTCTGCTGGTGAACAATAAAGGCTTCAGTGACCCAAAGTAATGACAAAACTGCCCTTATGAAAACAAACAGGTTGTCACATAGTTTGGTGACCATTTTCTGGTGCCATCAACACATAGTTGAAGGAATACAAGTGAGTACTTAGCTTACCTGTATTCCCCTATAAAAAGAAACAACAAACTTATGAATTACAAAAGGTTTGATGGTCCCTTTAGGGTTGACTATGTAAAAGCTGCAATTACATTTTAATCAAACATGGTTTAACTGAATACAACATAAAAATAAACTACTGTCTTTTTTCCATTCTGCTGTTCACCTCTCCTTCCCTTTCCTCATATTATACCTCTGTTCCTTCAACCCACCATTCTTTTCTATGTTGCATACAGATTTGTTCCAAATATAGAGAAAGCAGCCTCCTACCAGTGGTAAAGTAAAAACACAGAGTAGGAACACTAGTCCCTCTTGAGTACACGAGCACACTGGGATGGACAGAGAGACATGAGAGTTCCTTAGCTGCTGCCCTTCAAAGAAAACATTTGGGATGTTCGCACACATATACTGTCCAGTTTCTGTAACAGCTGTACAAACTGAATCCGCAAACACGCATACAGACACACACCTACTGTACAAACACACACACAGTTTAGACAGAGAGTGGCATTTCATTACAGGAAAAGTTTTAAAAAATGGCAAAACCTCAGGATGGTCAGATAACAGGAAGCCTAATACAGTAAACTGACAAGCAAAAATGTTTCTGAAGCAATGGTTTAAATGCTGCAGGCTCAAAATACTATCTTTAAAAACCCAAATCCAGGAAAAGCATATAAGCAAAGGGGGTTTTTTTTCCCCATTATTCCTGCCCCTTGCTTAAAAGGGTTGATTTTTAGGCAGCCCTTTATTTTTACCACCTAGTGTTTCATCACAAACGTTTGTGTCTTTTTCCACACTTGTAGTAAGAAACAAGAAAATAAGATAATTACATTCAGCAGTTGCATTTTGCCTAAACATATGCTAGCAAACATATTCTCCAAAAGCTTCTGTAATATTGATGATATTGATCCTGTTTTTATTATTTTTATTTGGAATAAAGGTATGAGGTAATATGTCTCTTTGTTGCTGTTTGCATTTTTTTGTGTGTCTTTGTGGTTCCACATCTCTGCCTCATATTGGGCCCCTGTGCTTATTCTTTCTCCTTTTGTAGCCATTTCACATTTCTTTTCTTTGCTTTGTTTGCTTTGATTGTATTTATCATGCACCCTCTTTGCTGTCCTTTAGGCCTTCTTCAGTTCCTAGCTTACTTTAGCCATTACGCAGTCATTTGAAAAAGAAGATTTTCACAGAACTATGTCAGCCTGTAAAAAAAATAGATCTATATTCCCTTTCTGCTTCTGTTGGAATTAGGAGGCTAACTAGCAGCCATGCGCTGTAACGAAATTCATCAGCAAGTGTGACCACGTGTGCCACGTTGGCACTTTGCTTGTCTGGAGGATTCAGATGTGTGTGTGAAGGTCACAATTCTACCAGGAGTGAACATCCCAGCAAATTTACCCCAAAGTCAGGATGAAGAATGCTCAGAGAAACTGAAAAGAGCTGCACAGACTCTACAGACGTCAGTGTGCTAAATGTTAACGTACATGGTAGTACAATTAGAAATAGATTAAACAGGTAAGGCTTGTTTGGTAGAGCTGCCAAGAGAAAGCATCTTCTCTCTAAAAATAATATGGCAACACAGCTTAGATTTTCAGAGATGCACCGGAACAAACCACAGCGTAGCTTATCAACACAAACATCTCATACCAACAGTGGAGGGTTGATGATTTGGGTGATTAAATGATGATTAACGTCAGGTCATCTTTCTGACCATTAAATCTTGATTGTAATTAGGTAATACAAGAAGACAATTATCTGAAGCACTCCAGCAACAGAATGGCTACTAAAAAATGTCACCCGTGTCTGTTAAGACAAACTACCTTGGCCAACATGTATATGAATATTTTAGCTCCACTTTAACGCATTTGGATGGAAAGCCTTGACGATGGAGAGGAGACATCAAAATGTCATGTCCAGTCTAATGAAATAGGCAAGTTGAATAGATGCAGGCGGCATCAGCACTTTCAGATGAGCATCTATAATTTTGTTACAGAGATTTGTTACAAAGGCACAAATCTGTATTTGTGCCTCCTTTTTTGTGGCATGCATGTCTTTGTGAGGTCCCACTGTTGTTTTGGAGCATGTGTTCTGTGCTGCTACGCTGCATCCGTCTGTGTGCTGTGACACCTGGCTTCTCCTCACACGACTTTATGACACAAAACAATTCTTCCCCAGATAAGATGTGATGTAGATGTACATGTGAGAAAGAAGGAAAGCACTGGTTAACTCTTATCTTACCATAACTGTTACCATAACTGTTATCTTCTGAGGCACTGGATGTCCTCAGAAGATAACAGTGATAGGTGATCGCAGAATCATTTGCACGGTGAAAAGAAACCCCTTCACAACAGCCAAACAAGTGAACAAAATTCTCCAGGAGGTAGGCGCATTGATATCAAAGTAAATAGATAACTGCATGAGGTACAAGCCACTCATAAGCCTCAAGAATTAAGGCTTGCTAAAAAAAAAAAAAAACCAAAATTAAAAAAAAAAAAAGCCAATTGCAGTTCTGGAAAAAGGTTTTTGCACAGATGAAACTAAAACCAACCTCTAGCAGAATGATGGCAAGAAAAAGGTATGGAGAAGGTGTGAAACAGCTCATGATCCAAAGCATAC
>VURO01027488.1:16006-55717 GCA_015108175.1 Pelvicachromis taeniatus
GTGTGTGTGTGCGTCTATGTCTGTTTGTGTGTGTGTGTCTATGTCTGATGTTTAGTGTGTGTGGTTTTTTTTGTGTGTGTGTGTGTGTGTGTGTGTGTGGGTGTGTGTGTGTGTGTGTGTGTGTGTGTGTGTGTGTGTGTGTGTGTGTGTGTGTGTGTGTGTGTGTGCGTCACTTACCTGGGGAACACCTGGCACCAGACTGCACTATGGGAAGTGCTTTGGGCAATGTTATGCTGGGAAACCTTGTTATTGGAACACTCTTAGGGACCCCTAAACACTCCCGTGGGTCATTTTGGGAACTGTACTGAACTATTAAAGGGGAAGCTGTTCGACCTCTGCTGAAGTAGGTGTTCTTTTGAAGGTGAGGAGCTGTATATTTTGCTTTTATGTTTCAACTAATGATGAAAATGTGTGTGGTGTATAGACTGCAGAAAGCAGACTAAACCAGTGGTGCCTCAGTGAATGAGGGTGGGCTTGTCTCCTGTGTCTCTCATAATGAATTTCTAACACACCTAATCAATCTTCTGTGAAAATAAAAATCCTTTTAACTGTTAAGGAGCCGCTTCAGTGAAATAAACATGGAATCCTGGAATGAATTACAGGACAATACCAGGACTAACAACAACATCAAAGGCAGGTGTACTATCACACTACAAAGGCAGTGTGTCACCATGTGACTGTCAGTGTGCACGGTGTGAACAGAGGAGGAACGGATATGGTGTCTGTGTGTGAGGCAGGGTGAATGACTGTAAAATCAAGACTTCTGATCTCAATCTCTTGTTGCTGTCACCTGTGAAAGTAAAAGGCAATTACTATGGCAGACCTTTGTTTAAAAAAACACGTCTGTGTGTGGGTGATACCAAATATCAAATGTCAAAGATTTTTTTCCATGTTTGTTTGCTCTTAAACAATATCTGAGTATTGCAAAAATTAAAAATGCAAAAATTACCTTAAGGACCGTGAAGAGCATGTCAAAGCAACAGGTGGCTACTACATGCAGTGCTGTTAAAAGTATTCGCCCCTTCCTGATTTGCATATTTGTTGCACCTAAATGTTTCAGATCATCAAAATAAATGAAGTAACTGAAGTAAAAGCAAAACACAGTTTTTAAATGGAATTTTCATTTATAAAGGGACAAAAAGCTGTCCAAGACTACTTGGACCAGTGTGAAAAACGAATTGTCCCCTAAACCTAAAAAGCCACCCCTGGCATTGTTCACCACTGCTCTGTGAAAGAATTTAAGACCACTTGTTTTTGTAGATTTGTTTTCATTTGGCTGGCCTTTTTGAGGTCATGCCAAAGCATCTTACTCAGATTTGACTCTGACTAAGCCACTACAAAACCGGATTCCTGATGTTTCCGATCATTATCCTGCTGCATAATCCACGTGCATTTGACTTTGTGTTTGGGTCACCAGTGGTCTTTTTAAAAATAATTAAAAAACTGCATTTTGTATTTACTTGGGTTACATTTCACTAATAATAAAAAATGTTTAATGATCTGACACATGTAAGTGTGATAAATATGTAAAAAAAAAAAAAGTGGAGAAATTAGGAAGGGGGTAAATACTTCTTCATGGCAGATTGTCCAGCATTTCTAATCGAAGAGAAATGCTGACAATCAAGACACTGGAATCAATAAGAGGTCGCACAGCCGGTGGGGTGGTGTAAAAGGCTGTTTACCAACAATGCAGTGCAGTGTGGTTTTTTTTGTTTTGATTGTTTTTTTGTTTTTTGTGTGTGTGGGGGGGAGGGGGGGGGCACCTAAAGACAGTGTAGTACGTTCATGCCAGGACCTGTTCAATGCATATGGCCTTATTTAGGTTTTATGGTTTATTTATATAATGCCAAATCACAACAACAGTTGCCTCAAAGTACTTTACATTGTTAAGTAAAAGCCCTACAACAAGAAAGAGAAACCCCCAAAACAAACAACCCCCTATGAGTAAGCACTTGGGAAGGAAAACTGCCTTTTAAGAGGAAGGAATCTCCAGCAGAACAAGGATGCAGTGTCTTCCCACAGTTGGAATGCCTGTTGGGTTAACTGGTGATTCTAAATTGGCTAAGTACCATAGGTGTGAATGTGAGTGTGAATAACTCTCTCTCCTTCTCTGTCTCTCTCAGTGATGACACTGTGAGGGACTGGTGGCCACTGTGCACCCCACCTCTCACCAAAAGGCATCATCCAAAACTAAAAACAAAAACAACATGTAGCTCTGCAGATTTTACCAAAAGGCTGGAAGGCAGAAATCCCTCACTGCCTCCTAATCCAGCATACTCGATATGTCATTCTCATTGTCTCCAACCACGGCTGTCAGACGCTATTGCTCAGGATAAGGATTATACCCAATTCATCATGAAGGAAGAGAAAGAGAGAGAGAGAAAAAGAGAGTGTGTGTGTGTGTGTGTGTGTGTGTGTGTGTGTGTGTGTGTGTGTGTGTGTGTGTGTGTGTGTAAGCATGCACCAAGGGACTGTGGGTGTAATCTGGGAGCTCATTTGCTAATGCCACACTGCTGTCTATCTCTCACACGGCATTGTGGGTCTCCAGTTTCCCTCCATGCTGCAGTGACATCATAACACACCTCAGTGCAAGAGGCAGTGTCTGTGTGTGTGTGTGGGGGGGGGGTATTCTTTAAACAGAATTACAGTGACTCTCCCCTTCCTCCTGAAAAGAAGCATCCATCTAAGGTTTTCCTGTTGAGTGCTCAGAACTCTGGAGCTCTGTATGTGAACGTTTAATGTTTACACCATCATGTTTGTCCCTTTCAAATATTCTTCTGCAGAGTCACCGCTACACTACTACTACTCAAGCAAAAGTTCTTGTAAATCCATGACGCATTTCATTTATTGAAATAAATGTAATTTATTGTAACTGTTGTTGTTTTTGTCTTATTAAATAGATTTAAGCACCGTTCCCTTGCCCAGCTGTCATTAATAACATAACCATGTTTCTTTTCCTTAATAATATTTAGTTTTTTATTATTAGTTTTATTTTTTATTAATCTTGTATTAATTGCGTTATTATGTTATTATTAATAATAACACACAATGAATTCATATACTATACATGATTCACCAGTAGTCCTAATTATCGTGTATATATTGGAATGGATTAGAGTATGCATGCAGTCTTCTTCCTTCAGCTATTTTAATTGGGATTTTTTAAAAATTCACATCTTCAGGTTTATGTAAGTTCTCTCTCTGCCCCCATTGTCCTTTCATATTCTATGTCCCATTTTTCAAAATACGTTTATTTTTTAAACATTTGAAACAAAATGTGAGTGATTAGTTAATATAACTCACAAAATCCATGTGAGAGTTGATTTTTCTGTATTAGGTTGCAGGTTTTCGATATTACACGTCTTCAAACTCTGCAAAAGGTCTGCTTTTTGACATGTAGCTCTGTATAAAGGTTTGTAACTACTCTAATATTGCAGTGCACACAGCTTTCAGGCCAGATATACATTTGGCTTGTCCCCCCAGTGTGATTTCCCCCACAGCAGCAACAGTCACTCCGCTTTCGCTTCTTTTCACCTAGTAGGAACTCTTATTATGTAACGCTCCCCCCTCTCTCTCTCCCCTCCTTCTGTCTTTCAGATGCACACACAGACACGCCCCTTCCTCACGTTTCTCCCTGCTAAGAACATCTACTCTCCTGAGAGAGATGCAACATATCCACCAGCCGTGGAACTCTAGCGCTTCTCCTAGACCTTCCACGCGGAACAGTCACCACTGCTATCCGTGGTCATTCTGTCAGGAGGTCCGCTCTCTGACCCCAGCCACAGTACGCGAGGAAGCGGTTATAGGAGCAGTTACGAGCAATCTTGTCCAATATGATGAAAATAACAGAGTTACCCAAGTAACGGAAGTAACATTTTCAAAATAAGAGCATACAATTTCTATATCTGCTGGATATCAGTACACTGTTCCGTATTTGTCAAAAATCGATGGCGACAAGTGACTACGCCGTTTTTATTCTGTTCAGAAATTTCTTTAACCTCATTTGTTTAATGAAATAAGGTTCAACTTATTAAACAAGTTTTATCTAAATAACATTACATCACAGTGTTATACAGAGAAAGATAGCTTCAAATGTAGCTTGTACATGTTGTTTTTACAACAATAAATACTAATGCCAACAATAACAGTAACAATAATAATAATAAATTTCCGTTTTTATTCAAAGTTTTCAATAGCCTAGAAAAACAGACATGTTTTTTGTTCTTGGTGTCCTCTTGACTGTTGCAATCCTGTGATACTACCAAACTAAAAATATCCCACAAATATCAATTTTGACGTCAAAATTGTCAATTTAATTTAATTAATTTTAAATCCGTGGTCGCTATCTAGGAAAAAATTGCTGGTTAACTAAAATAGAGCCATAGGTTTTATTTTGAAGCTTAAAACCGGATGTGTAATTCCTTCACACTCTGGTGAACTTAACGAAGCCATCCATAAGCCAGTCGTATCTCCTCCCGTCGAGTAACTTCAGTACCCGTACAGTACGCTCCTGTGCCTCTGCCTCCTCGCCTCAGGTTCTCGTACCTTTGCACCACCACCGGGGGTACCGCCGGAACGCTCGCTGAGAGAAGAGCGCCATGGCCCGTGTGGTGGTTGAAGGGATGCCGGAGACGGTCGTCGGAGGAGGAATGATGCTGAACCGGCGGAGGAGCAAAGCCAGGCGAAGAAAGCGAAAGGAGTTGTTCGTCGTCCAGATGTGCTTTGCGGGGGTACTTCTGGGGGTTGTCGTGGGGCTCAAGACTGTGGCACAGAAAGCAGGTGAGGGGCAATTTAAGACGCTGTTTCCTTCTAGTTTGAGTGTTTGTTTTCTTGATAAAAGAGAGGGTTGCATGCGGAGTTTTTCCACAAGCAGGAACAACAGGCTGCTCGGAGGAAGAGAAACATAGAAACAGGAGCACATTGGCACATGTTGTTTCCTTAAACATGACAATAACCTTTAAGGACGCTACGGTGAAGCCAGTGTTGGGAACATTTAGAGTAAAACAGACAGGACAGGCAGAGTATTTTAACATGAGGTCTGATGTAGCAAAATCTGACCGTAAGTACTGTAAACGTTTAGGCTGATATAATGCCTCGCGTGTGTGCGCTCACCACCAAAAATACAACACAGAAAGCGTGAGGATGTGTGCAGACAGATCAGGCTAGACTGGGTTTACTGTATCAGCTCACATGTACAGTCAAGTAAAGAACGAAATAACAACAGCATGTCTTCATGTTCAGCATCTGTAACTAATAATGCCCTGAAATGGTAGCTGTGACTGTGGTGCCTGAATTACTTTACAGAAATCCACTTTCCTCCTCCTACAGCCCTGTGGCTGCAGCTGATAGGCTGAAGTGCTGATGTACCTGTCACTCTGAACTCTGATGACACTGATGAATGATGGTTGCTGATGAGCTTGAGGCTGACGTTCTCTAATATAAATTAAACGGTACACTTCACAAGCGTATGGCAGCTGAGTGGGATGCTCATTAGACCGGCCTCTGAGGGATCTACTGTCATAATCACTTCTACCTTTTGAAGAGTGTCTGTTTTCACAGTTCTGCGCTGCCCACGTGATTCTTGTGTCTTTTTGCCGAACAGGTCTTGTTTATGTCCATGTGAGCTGCCCGGTGAGTGGAGCGGAACAAAATGAGGCAGAACGTTTGGTGACATCCCGACGATTGAAACTTAACACATCACTCTTTGTGTCTTCTTGTATAGCTCATCAAGCCCTCTGATTTGCTGCTTTTTAATCTTACAATGAATTGCCTTTGACGGAAAGCTTAGCAGTGGTAATTGTTAAGTAAATTGGCAACTGAAAAATCAGATCTTGAGTGTGTGTGTAATAGTGAGCCAAAGCTTCTATTTTTGGGATGGGGAGAATGTGAAATGATTACAGAGGCATTAGCAAAATGCCAGATGTCCAAAGTATGTAGCTATGAAGCACAAGAATTCATCATCAGCGGGGATATTTTTTAAGTCATGACATTTTTCAAAACAGGATATTATTACAGTCTTAATTGATGAAGGAGTGGCTGTGTCCTTAGGTATGGTTATTTTACATCCACCGCTGACGCCACAGAACAGCAAGCATCAGCATAAACAAATATCATGAAATGTAAGAAAAATGTTGTTCTGAAAGGATTGGTCGAGGAATTGATGAGCTCATTCTAAAAAGGTTAGTAATATGAAAAAAAACCCCAACATTTTGTTACTGATGCATTTCATGGGCTGTGGACTTCAAAGAGAGCAGTTTTCACATTCAATTCGCTAATTAACTAAAAGAAATCAGCATGCTGTTTATTGATTGGTGACATTTTTAAAATGTCCCTTACAGAATTCTTTCTAGTTTAGGACTATGGCCTGCATTTGTATAGCGCTTTACTTAGTCCCTAAGGACCCAAAGCGCGTTACACTACAATCAGTCATTCACACACTGGTGATGGGAAGCTACATTGTAGCCACAGCTGCCCTGGGGCGCACTGACAGAGGCGAGGCTGCCGGACACAGGCGCCACCGGGCCCTCTGACCATCACCAGTAGGCAAACATGGGGTTAGTACCTTGCCCAAGGATACTTGGCATGTAGACTGGAGGAGCCTGGGATTGAACCACCGACCTTCCGGTGAGGAGGTGACCCGCTCCACCACCTGAGTTACAGCCACCCCTTGGACTATGGATGCACTCAATCTGCAGAGCTAACATAACTTGGAGGACAAGTTCAACAGCTTGGAGGCGTTTCAAGCTCTACAGCAAGTTTATTTGACTAAACTGCAAACTGTGATCAAAGGGAAAAATCACGTATGATACTTTGACCCTCATTGCTGAGAAGCTTCTATTATACTTATGGCAACCTTAACTCTTTGAGATCCACATACGATGCTTGTGTCAGGAGGAAAAGGGAGAAACTAGCCAAAAGACTATGAATGACAGTAGCTTGCTGCAGCCTGCTGGCTGAGACTAGAGCGGAAACTGTTGTATTTATCATGGAGCTGCTGACATTTAATGTTTCACTCATAAATACCAACAGTTCAGGACTTTTATATTCATGGATTTACTTGTTTATTCAGTTTTGTTTTACAAAGGTAGTAAAACGGTGCTTAAGTGGAGCCTGATGTTTCCTCACATGTGAAGAATGATTTGCAGTCTCTTCCTTACAGTCACAATTGCAGCTTATTAATTTAACACCAGTATTGGATCACTCTGGGTGCTCTGGCCCAAAGACATGCATTTTGTGAGGTTAGGTTAACTGCTGATTCTAAATTGGCCGTAGGCGTGCATGTGAGTGTGAATGGTTGTCTCCCTGTGTTAGCTCTGGGGCAGACTGACGACCTTTCCAGGGTGCACGCTGCCTCTCGCTCTGTGGCAGCTCGGATAGGCTCCAGCCCCCCTGCAATCCATGATAAGGAGAAGACAATGGATGGACGGATGGATGGATGGAGTCAGCATTGACACACACCTACAGCTTAGGCATTGCTTTGGAAAAAGATGTATCAGTGCTGGATCAACTTCGAGCATGGCTGGTTGAAGTACAGTAAATAGACTGGCTCTTATCCACAAGCGGTACTAGAAATGATACTACTGTGTACACTGGCTTCCTCTGCAGACACTGTTATTTGACTTTCTTCAGTTGGAACTTCTGGTTTGCTTTCTCACTTTCGGCTTCTCTAATAGAACAGACTTACATCTCTGTGATCTACCTAAAGTTAATATGTGCTTACATATGTAGAAATGAGGCGTGTCAGTGTGCAGATTGCAGATAGCAAAACTAAGCTTACTGATTTTGAATGGTTTGGCTACAGGAATTGTTTCTCTATGCAGGAAAAACCCCTCCATTAGTCATTGGTTATGGAGAGAAAAGATGAGAAAAGCCAGCATGACACAATGGAAGTAAAATATCAGTGAGACATATCACATATTATTTGGAGTTTAAATAGCAAATAATTGCATCAATAGTTTCTTGTTAACCTCCCACTCACCCAAATATAGTACATTTAAAATCATTTAAGCTCCCAGTCCTAACTTTAGACTGATCAGTTTTAATCATCACTTTAAATCCACGTCAAAGAATTTCTAAGTATTTAATTTCATTGGAACAATCGTTTACTTGCTTGTCCTTCACTTCACATGGAAGACGTTTTGTCTCACATCTTCCATGGAAACATTTTGGGCATCATTAATGAATGTTGGCTCATTTTTGTCCTAAAATTCAGACTTCTGTCTTGGTGTTGGAACTAAAAGGACTGGACAAGTGCATCCATATTCATGAGTCAAACAACAGAACAGGATCTCTTGAGAAACCTGCCAGTGCTCAAAAGAATGTTCTTAGTAGGAGAAAGTAGTCGAGCCCCACAGACTCCCTTAAATTGATTAAAAACGGGCATTTCCAGCATTCTTGGATGAATATGCAGAGTGATTAGGTCAGCCCTGCAACTTCCTAGCACAGCTTTAGAAAATGATGTGGTCCATGTCTGTTTACTTTAAGTCATACTGATAAGTGTTTAAATGACTTGTTAAAAATAAGCTTTTATCTGAGGTGCAGGGAGCTTGGCAAGTCCCTCATATGCAGCGATCCAACTTTGAGTCTCAGCATTTTGTGTCAGAGCTGCCGCGGCACTGTTGAGCTGGGTGAACTTCTCCATGGTCCAATTGTCCGATTACCCTGTTGTCCCCCTGTCAGGCTGGGGGACAACAGGATACCCTCAGTGTGCCCTCATTAAGGTTTCCCCCCTCCATAATGCATGCAATGTAGCTGAACACACAACAGGTCTCTCTCACCAGTGCTGTTGCTCATGGAGAGAGACACACTGGGAGTTTCCAGTGTGATGAGTAGGAAGGGAGGCTGTGATAGTGGGAGAACCTTGTGTACATGCAGTGATGAATGATCGAGGCAGCTGTAATTAGGGGTCACAGATGGACAGATATGAAATGAAAAGGCTGACGTGGTATTAAGTCAAAACACTCACCTGGTTCTTTCATGCACACGTGCAAACACACACACACACGTTGCACCTGTTGCAAGTCTCCAAGTATGAATGTTAGCTAGAAAATACTTAAAGTATAGAAGAAAGTGAAATTGTGAATGTGGCATATTGTATAACATGTTTTGAGTAATCTGGGACAAAAAGCACTTTATAAGAATCAGTCCATTTTGCCATATGAAAAATATAAATTAAAGCAAATTTTAAACAAAATTAAAACTGAAATATATAAAAATTAAAGGTTTGTTTTTTTTAAAGAATTAATCATGAGGGAAAATGTCTTGGTATAAAGTGACTGTATACCAAGCAAGCACCTTTTATGTGGTTAGATCCCTGGCTGCTCCAGTCTGGATGTATCCTTGGGCCAATCAGGGTTCATCTGTTCTTATACAGATGAACCCTGATTGGTAGAATCTGAGTGTGAATGGGTGAACGAGGCATGTTCGCTTTGATTGCTTGAGTAGAAAAGCACTATGTAGGAACCAGAACCAGTCTATTTCAATTGCGTAGCTGATGTTAGAGCTGAATGGATATGCTGACGTGCGGTACAAGCTGATGTCACGTCAGATGCTTCCCGTTAGCAACCACTGCTTTATTTTTCTTGGCGCTCATGCAGTTACGCTGCAGTTTGCGGTGGGTTTTCTGGCAGTTGAATTCGTTTTGCAGCACTCTGCATATTATTGGTTGGTTAACGTCACTTGTATTTTCAAAAACTGATGTTTATTCCCTTCAAGTGACAAGCTCTTTACATTGTGATGTGTCAGACATTTTAATTTGGTTTCAACAATCTGTTGTCTATTTTGTATTTATCTATTAATATAGTGTAGTCAGATTACTCAGTCAGACATTTCCACTGCGTGCTAAAATGTGCTTTTGATCATATATATTTAATTGTGGGATGCTAAAAGTGAGTGAGATTAAAATTAAATTAATTGTGCTGCACTCTTTGAGATCGTCATTAAATTTACATTGTTTTGCACTTCCCCGTCTCTCCAATGCTGGCAGAGGAGAGTGCAGCGTAAACAGACAGACACATTACTAGGAAAAATGGCGTGTTGAAATAAGTCAAGATTGGAGTAAATCCTTTTACAGGAGTCGGTCTTACGTGAGGCCCAGTAACAGCTGACGACCTCTAATTCCAACATCTTTGCTTACTTGTTTCAGCACTAATGTGTTGTTACTGAGCCGAACTCTGTTTCTTCTCCTCTCACGGAGCTATGTGCTCTTTTTTCCTACATGGATTCCCACCTGGGAGACCAGGACTTGCTCTTACGTCCGTCATCATACCCCTTCGGGCTTTTTGCACACAAACAAACCTGTGGTTAAGGTGTGTGTATGTGTGTGTTCCACCGGCATGTGGATGTGCACACCTCATCTTTGCTTGTCCTCCGCCTGTCCTTTATTTCCTTTAACCTCGTCCATCCATCTGTCTGCATCTGACCTCTGAAGTCACAAGGTAGAAGCCACACTCATCCAGGATGAAAGCATCATGGCATTACATTTACAAGTACACACATAATGAAGCATTCGTTACCTACAGGTTTGTATATATTACTTTATATCACTACCATCTCCTCATAATGTGTGACAAAGCTAAAAGATGTATCAGCCAGACAAGTGCTCATGCTATAGAGAAGCCTCTAATGACTGCTTGGCATATCTGGTATCCAGCATTAGTGTCTAGATGATCTCATTACATAACGTAAAGCTCTGGTTGGCGGGTCCCTTCTTTCTGCACGATAGCTGAGGATGGGAGGGAAGCTGAGGAACAGAGACGGAGCACTTTGTGCTGACATATAATGTAGGGTCTTTATCTTACAATATAAAGCGCCTTGAGGTGACTGTTGTTGTGAATTGGCGCTATATAAATAAAACTGAATTGAATTGAATTGACAAAGCCTCAGGACTCAGAGCGAAATTAGACAAAAAGGAAAAGAGACAGAAGTGGAGCGACCGGGGACGGAAGGGGGTGCGGTGATTTGAACATCGAGAGCAAGAGAGGACAGCAGTGGCATTGATGGAAGGAGGAGGAGAAAGTGAGATGAAGGTTGGGAGAATGGAGGCGGAAGGAGAGAAAAGATGAGGTGACATGATAGGAGAGCGAGGTGGGGGTAGGCTGGGGTTGTCCATGTTGAGGTGGGTGAAGTGAGGATGGGAGTAAAGGTGGTCATGAGTCAGAGAGCAAGTGTGAGGATATGAAGGGAGGGGATGGAGCGAGGTCAGGTTTGAAGGCAAAGCTGGCTCTGATTTTTCATTGTTATGTGACCACGCTTTCTCTTTGCCCTCAATACGAACAGTGCGGGGCTTTTTCTTAAAAAGTAATAATGCATTCAGCTTTTAGGCATTTTATTCAAAGCAGCTTTGAGTGCAGCAGCACAAAAAGCTTTAGCAGCAGGTCGCATGAAGAATAATTTTGCTTTATTCTAACTTCAAGTTAACTGTTGATATCTGGAAGGACCGTGATGCCATGGCAAGTCAGAAATAACAGCCTGAGTATGTGTCTTTACGCATGTGTGAACTGCAGTGTGTTCCACCAAAGTGTAAATAAAGTTTTGCTTTGTTCTTTTTTTAAGTGACATTTTTTCGGGGGGGCGGTTTCAACTTTTAACTAGACAGCACAGTGAGGAGAGACAGGAAGGCAGTGAGAGAAACCTGGGCTGCTGCATTTAGCCTTCGGGAATATGTCTAAAAAAATGAATAATAAAAACAAAGAGGTTTAAAGAATTTCCTCATGTTTGGGTCCAGGAGGAGTTAACTTAAACTTTTATACTTACAAAACTCCTGCACTACAGGAAACCCAGCATCACATCTATCGCCTGTCTGTTTTTTTTTTTTCACGATATTTTTCAGTTCATCACTGTAGCCGATAATCTCTGTCAAATCCTGCTGGTTTAACAACGTTCTGGTTTCTTGTCTCATCACAAATGTTTTGCTTTTTAAGTCTTCACATGGTTATTCCAACTTTAATGGTCGCCTCACTTCGTACAACAGCACAAGCCCAAAAAAACCCTACCCTGCACAACCACATCCCACACCCCCTCCACTCCACACCTGCGCAGTGGGACATATACATATTAACAATCTCCCCTCTTTTCTTTTAAGGAAAAGAAAACACATTAGAACAATATAACAGCTTAACATAGTAAAACACTGCAAACTAGTGTTTAAAAAAAACATTTTTATGAGTGTTAATTTTCATTTTTTATTTTTTAGTCATTAGTCCTTTCAGTTTTTTAGTTGCCATTCCCCTTCTCTCAAGGCTCTTAGCAGTCCAAGTGCTGATGTTCCCATTTTTGTCACACAGTTAGCAAGCTGCTCTTTGGTAGACGTCCATATGATGTGCTGAATAGTCCCTGTGTGCATAGGTTCTTTGATGCTACTGATGTCGAGCCGAAGCCTCTTCTCAGTTACAGATTTTGTGGACTTGACAGCATCAAGAAGGGAATGGTTGTCTGTTACACAGATGATTGGCAAGATGTTGTGTGTACCATCACCAGTGGTGAGCTCAGAATAGAGTGCAGCCAGAAAAACAGCACTGTCGATCCCATCTGCCAGGGCCAAAGTCTCTCCTGCTAGTGTACTCCGTACCACCCTCCTAATCCGTTTCGACTGCCAACATATGGGCGAAAACTTTCCACCTTCTCCCATCAACATGATAAAATGTCCACCTTGTGTGCCTCCATCTGAGAGGTTTCCCATGGAGGAATCACTAAACACCACTAATTTGAGGGATTTGCTTTCACCCAAGAACTGAAACCTCAGCGTAACCTCCTCTGATTTAAGTTTTCTGATCAGTTTGTTTGTGCAGTGCATTGTCTGAATAGTAGCATGCTTTGTGCTTGATGCCAAGATGGAAATGTCACACATGATGTCGGGTCTGCTCTGTACCCACAGTATCTGTCCAATCTTGGATTTTAACATGTCCATCTCTTTATCTGTTAAAGGAGCCTCCCCAGGAGGGGAAACGTGGCCAAGCTTTAAGATGGCGGCATAGCGGAATTGCTCCCCAGACAGTGTACAAACTTTCCGTAAAAAAACCCTTGTAGACGCTGTTAAGTGTGGTTAGGAATATATGGCATTGACATGTCAAAAGTTTCATCTGGGAAACAGTGTGAAATCTTTACCCGAAGACGCAAGACAGGTGCTCCAGCGTCAATGCCCGACACAGAAGCTGACATGGCTAGCATAGCCAAAGTATTGGATGAGCTCAAATCACTCCGGTTGGATTTTGGAGCTAAGCTGGACAGCATCGATATAAGACTGACGGGAATGGCGAATGCTGTGACTGCACTGGAGGGTAACGTGTCGGCGGTAAAGCAAGACATATTGAATCAGAGGGCTCACATCGAAGAGGCTGAGGCCCGCATTTCTGAAGTAGAAAGCGCACTGGAAAAAACAGAAACATCATTGAACTCGGCTATCAAACAAATTGTACTTCTTGAAGCCAAAACAGATGACTTGGAAAACCGGGGAAGACGAAAGAACTTGCGCATATTTGGCATAAGAGAGGGAGCAGAGGGGCAACAACCACTCTTTGACTTTATTAACAACATGCTACCTAAGTGGCTGGGGCTAGCGCCCGATAAGTCATTCACACTGGAACGAGTGCATCGCACGCTAGCCTCCGGGAAACCAAACCAAAGCAGAGCGGTGTTGGTTTGCTTAAAATTCCAGGAGAAGAAACTAGTATATCGGGAGGCAAGAAAACAACAAATTACACACGATGGGGACAAGATCACATTTGCGCAGGATCTATCTGCGGAGACGGTTCGGATCCAACGGGGATTTCACCCGGTTGTCAAGTTGTTTATTGATATTAATGCCTTCCGCGGATTCCAGCATAATCCTGGGTTCAGGATCCTGTACCATGGAAAGATGCACCTCTTCTCAACACCTCAAAAAGCCGAAAAATTCTATAAGAATCTGCCAAAGGAAACATCAGAAGATGCCCATGACTAGTGAGTCGTAAGAAATAAGTGACTTCAACAATAGGTTAACTGTTAGGACACTCCATAAGACTGCATTTATTTCATCATAACTGATTAGTAAAGGGGGTCATTGACAGGTGACAGAAAGTCTTGAGTTCTAACTAATGTGGAATTTATGTTAACATAACTGGGCATTTTAAAACGCACATTCGTTTTAAGTTTAATCTTGTATATCTTTTAGGATATACATACTAACAGTCTGGCTCCAAATAAAATATGGTGACAACCTAAAGCTTACATAAGCAGTCCAGAAATCAGTGTGGGAAGTCTTTTGATATAGACCATATCGTCCTGAAAAAGTGGTGCAATCTCATCATGAAGAAACCTTTCTGCAGCCTGAATATTGAACTGCTAACTGTTGGAATGCATCCATATTAGTTGCCAAGGGAATTCGTCATTGCTGTTTGAGTCCAGTTTGAATAAATACTGACTGGAATCTGCTATTGGCTCATCCAAATCACTGTAGCAATGAATAATGACCACCCTCTGCACCACTTACTGGACATACAGCTGAACACTTTGTCCCACATCTGCTTGAGCTCAGAACGCATTCAGAACACCATGCATACACCGTACCTGCATCCTCATATTTAGATTTTATTGTATTCAGCTCTTCATTTGTTGAGTCCCTTTTTGAATATCAGTTTTAACCCTACAAACTTTTTTATTCTATTATGTTTTGGCTCCTGGAACACACAAATTTTCTAACTTTTTGGAATAATTTAATTGTTTCTCATGTTTTCCTTTTAACACAGAGAAAACAGAGACAGATCAGGGGAATTGGAGGCCCTTGTTATAAATGTTCCAAAATCTTTCTCTTTGTTTTAGACAAATGGCATACTTGTGACTTCTCAGGGTATTTCCCCGATCTCTTCCCAACAGATTACAAAACCAAATAGAAACTAGAATAAAAACTGAGTAGAATAGGAAGATGGGGCGTATACACCAGGAATAATACAATAAAGAAAGAAGTGAGCAAATACTGCAATCGTTTTTTTTTTTCTTTATGATGAGTGAGGTTTTATTTTGTATTTTAAAGATAATAATAGGATTTAATCACCACTTTGGGATCACCTGAAGAAATACTAAGACAGACTTGAGTCCAATGAAGAAACTAGGGAAGACCTGAAAGTTATTGAAATAACCCAACTACCAAATACCTTAAACCTATCGAAGTGTTACTGATGAAAACTAATGTTGTTTAAATGGCAAAAGACTGGTGTTTTCAAGTGTTTACTGCACTCTATATAGTTAACAAGTAAGTAAAAAGCGTTCTTATTTCTCATTTCACTTTTAGTGCCTGCATGTTTTAATTTAATACTTTAAAGATTAATATGTAATGTTTTGAACTGGCTAACTAAGAGACAAACTGAATTAAGAGATGGCTTTGATTTCATTGCTCAAATGTAACAGAGCAAACGCTTTGTGTTGAAGGGGATTCCCACTAGCTCATACTGTCCTCGTCCAAATAAGCTTCCTGTGGGATGTACTGCACAATGCAACAATAGAGGAGGAAGCTTATTAAACTTCATACTTCACACATAGCTAACAAACACTTGTTCTTCACCACTGAACACACAGCAGTGAGGTTGGCATCTGTGGGTGGGTGGAGGGAGGGAGGGGGAGGGGGAGGGGAGGGGGGTACATGGTGGTTGTATTGGGGTCTAATTGGCCAGCATCCTTAGCTCAGGGTTGATCCCAAGGAGCAGGGCTTGCCACTAGGGATGGGCTCCTAATTAAGCTGCCCTGGGATTATTTTGTAAATATCTACCACTATGACCCCTTGAGTGTGTGGGGGGGTGGCAGCAAAGAGCAAAACAGTACATTGTAAATATGAACACTGTGGGAATGGGTGGCTTGGCAATGTCGAGGTTGTGCCAAACCAAAGTGTTGAGAGACACAACCCCCAGGGAGCTGAGGTTATGTGCACTGCGGCAATGTAAACTGCTGGGACTGATGCTATGGGCAGCTAAGGCTGGGAGGCTGGGAGTTTAAAGGTTGGGAGTGGATCATACAAAGCCAACAGCAGTGTGTAAGAGAGAATAAACAATCTGAGGCATCAAGCTTTGCCCTGACAGCAGTATTGACTCTGTCTTCATAATTTAGGCCTTCCAACTCTAAACACAGAGTAGAAAACTTTCAGGAATCCTGCAGAAAAATGTAGCACGCACATAACGCTCACAGAGAGTCTCGTGATTTTCTCTGCCCTACTATGCCTATACTGAGTTGATTTGCAGAATCAGAGCAGGGACTCGTCAAGTGTTTTTTTTTGTTTTGTTTTTTTAATTGATCCATGTCAGCTACATAATCCTTGTTTATTGTAACTCGCTGTGCTCTGGGTGAACCAGCTGCCAAACACAGCCCACAGTGCACTGTTAAAACACTGGAATTTTCTCCTGACGCACGGCTTTACAGGCGAGTCAACTGTGAAGCTGCATGAACGAATAAATAACTGCCAGCCGTTCAAATTCAAGATGAGAACGCTGACAGCAAGTCAAATGAGCAATCTGAGAGGCAGCGGGTTAAAAACGGAAACACTTTCTTTAATTTTAGTAGGTTTTTTCTTTTTTTTTCTTTTTTTTTTTGTATGAATGTCAAAAGTGCTGCTTTTGGTTTAAATCTAAATTTGCTATTTATTGTGTTATCTTCAGCTTTTACATTGCGTTCCATTCTTTTTGATTTGTTTTGGCTGCTCTAAGACAGTTTCTCTCTGTTTTCAGAATAAAAGTATATCTACATGTAGTGAAAGTTTATCTTATGCTACAGCAGCTACTTAATCAAAGCCAGCTTTATTGTCATACACAGGAATTTGAAATTGCAATGCTCCCACGGCCCTTAGTGTACACTAAAACAATGTAAAGATAAAAATAAAATAACAGCCTTATGTACAACACAATACAATACTATACAATTATTCATACAGCAGTGTCAGCAGTCACTCTTCTGCCCATAGAAGTTGTTTTCATGCAAATGTATCAGACACAATTAAATAAATCACATCAGAAGCAGCCAATCGCCCAACAAACCAAGACAAAGTCACGATACAATATGTATGTGGGTTTCGTATTTCTGAATATCGTTCCTATACTAATGTAAACTGCACATGAACACAAATTCGACCATTGGCAGTGTGAACAAAGATTTCACTGCTCATTCTGCTGGCCTATGATTCTCCGCCCCTCTGCTGCCCATCCCCCTTACAGCAGAGCTCATCTCTACATTCTCTAATGAGACAGGACATCTTTGAAAGTGAAGAAAACAGGCAGACAGGCCATGACATCCCAGGCTGGGTATACTCACGTCCAGGAACTATTTTTCATATATTACTGATAGACTAATGTGAAAAGTAGGAACAGGAAAAATATGGTTAAAGACAGAAACCCAAAGGAGACAGATGGAGGTTAACACAGAGGCAGAGGTTTGTGAACTGAGCTGTATATATAAGAACTTGAGCGTTATGTACAGTGATATGGCAGCCATGATACCAATCAGGCTATCCAATGTATACAGAGTGTTTCCCCCAAGTACGGACTTTACTTGTGTGAGATGCCCAGGTATATCAAAAGCAGGATAAGTATATTCTGCATCTCATTTTAGCGATTCCTTTATTAATGAATAATTCTGTTAGCTGACACTGCTCTGGCTGTCCTTGATATCATTTAGCACTAACATGGAATAAAGCAGTATGCATGCCCTTGTTATGCTGTGGAGAACCACTCTAAACAACAACAAAAGGTGCAGAACTGGTTCATGTGCTGCAATGCTGAGTCCAAGAGGCTGCAGAGCAGAACTAGGACTACAACTTTCTCCATATGCACCAGAGGTTGGTAAAGTTGGACTCCATCTTCGGGACAAGGGACTCAGTGAGGAAGCAGCTAGTTATTGTTGTTATTCTTTGCCACAAAGGATTCTAATTTATGCATGCATCCACATAACTGTGTTAATCATTAACGATCATCAGTACTGTACTGCCCTCATGGTCTTACCAAGTCTGGGAGTTTCTTTTTAAATTCATATAACTGTCCTTGAAGAGATCTTGCAAGATGTCACTTGATGTCCAAAAAAGAATATAACACTACATCTACTCCAGGGTAGTTTTAAGCTTACATAAAAAAATAAACCTCTAGTAATGTTAAAAAAAAAACCCAAACAAGTCTGGAATACTTTCTGATATATAAGTAAACATGACTTTTATAATTATTCTGTGATATGGGGCCATTATTCACATTGGTTGTATATAGTTTTAAGATTTTAGTAGCATATAAAAAAGTGGCATGTCAAAGTGACTTTTTTTTTTTGTTCCTGTCACGTAAACCATTCACCTGTGTAACAAGTTAACTATAAACCTTTGGTCACGCAACTGGTTGACCTCACACTATGCTTGACATATCTATAAAGAGTTAAATGGCAGAGACACAGCAGGGTGATGTGGGTTTACAGCTATAAACATGTAGGCATGCAGCTCTACTAGGACTGGTTTCTCTGTTCAATGTAAGCAGAGCTGTGGAATCCATGAGCAAAACAAATCAACTGAAGCACTACACTCCACCCCATCATACAACTTTTCTTTACACAAGCATTGACCAACCTGCATTTACTCCTTTTTCTAGTTCTGTCACAATGGCTACACCCACATGGAGACACTAACAAAGTCAGGTGTCTAATGCGTGGTTTAAGTCTTATAAGGCACCTTACGGTACATTATCACAGATCAACCCTTAAAATAAAATGTCAAAGAGAGCAAAGTTCTAAAGCTGGAGCTAACAGTGTCTTACCTATTTTAGCTATTTCAGTAATATTAAAACGAGGAAAGCCATGTTCTGATATAAAGCAATTTCCCAGCTGATGTCTGGATGCTGGTAAACATTTCATACTGGTTAGGCTGCATCACAAAGAACTAGATAAGTTGTTACCCTCTTGGCACTCCCAACCCAGTTGCTAGAGAAAAATGTGCATTTTCTAACTGGATTGCAAGTGGTTGCCAGCTGTCACTATTTGAAAACCATTGCAAAGAGGACCCTACTGCACCAAAGATTGTTTCTTCCATACAAACTAGTCGAGTGCAGCAACCTGCTAATGACCAAAGCAACAGTAAGGTGGTTTTCAGTGACCTCTTTTGTGATCAGTTTCACACTAGTGACTTCTTGCCATTTGATCACAAAATAAACAATTTTCTCTGGTGACCAGTGGTTACTGGGGGTCACTGGCAGATCTCTAGGACTTGAGTATCTGCCATTAACCAGCAGGCATTCACAACGGATCATGGTATGCATATTTCTTTCTAGCAACTTGTGGTTGCCATATGGTTGCCAACCAGTCTCATAGCATTGGTGCCTCACATTCTTTTGCATTTACCATTCCCTCATATGTCAATCAACAGAATCCTTCACTCCCATAGGAAGTTGTGTCAGTAGCTCATGTCAAAGTTGAGGAGTTATTATTACCTAGTCTGCTAAAAGGTACGCTAAGGATGTCACTTCTCCAGAAACTTTAGTGTCTGCAGAAAGTCTCCCATAACTAATCTGCCACTCTGACCCAAGTGGACATATTGCACTGTTGTGAAAGTGGAATGCATAGCACTGGTGTACAAGAACAGCATTAACAGCACATGTGTAAAAGTCTATTTTTGCAAGTTTAGGAAGTCAAAACCCTACTTTTACAAAACTTATCAGCAAGTTTTTGTTTAAACTTGCTGATAAAAAAAATAAATAAATAACTGTACTAATAGCAAACTCCTTTCTCAGTTCAGATGCTTAGTCTTTGTCCACCTAAAAGCCTTAAGACTTCAAATTTGTTAGAATCGGGGTGAAATTAATTTCAGATCCTATTTTACTCTCATTGATTAGTCAAAAAGCTGGGGTGCCTACCTGAATCCATCTCCAACTGTGACGATCTCTACCTCACTGTCCGTTGAGGTAACATTGATCTCCTCACTTGCAGGGACAGCAGGAGCGGGAGCGGGAGACGCCTCAATCACCACCACATCCTCGTCCAGAGCACCTGAATAAACCATTACCAAAAGTTTAGTGTAGAACTTAAATAGCACAGGTGTGAATCACCAGACTCCCTACAATACAATATTATCACACTATTGCACTCATTTGATAATTAGATCACAGTTATTTGCAAGCCTTAAAGTTTCCCTAATGGTGATGCAGTCAGTCCAAGTCAGAGTTCAACTGCTTGCAGAAAGGTTGCCTCCCATCAGGCAATCTGTACCTTGCAGTCAACACGCTCAAGCTCTGTGCAACCGTTTAGACATCACAAGTTGCAATTGGTTACAGAATGTGAAAAATTACAATGCAATCACCAGGCAGCCACCAGGCAGATTTTCTTGTAGATGCAAGGATGTTGCTGTCCTACTTGTACTCATTTGAATGAGCCCTTAGCTAGCTTGACAATGCAGACTCCTAGTTCACAGCAAAGTGTGTCCAATGTTGGATGTTTCTTCAGTTGAGTTAATATAATGTCTTGATGCATGCTCAATTATCCAGGTAAGTAAATCCCAAAAGGTTTATTCTGTTCATCTGGAAGTAGCGTTTTCAGTGGGAGAAACGTTTCGTCACTCATCCAAGTGACTTCTTCAGTCTGGAGACAGAATCAACCTTTTGGGAGTCAATATAATGTATGTTTGCTCAACTACTGTTATCCCAGGATGCAAAATATGAGCCCTCTTTTTCATAGTATACCCAAAGTAATTTAATTTATTTAATTAAATTGATACAATATCACCATATTGCAATACCATGCCATCATCATTCCCCCCCATTCTACTAAACTGACCAGGCGTCATAAATCTGATAAATGCAAAGATCATTTAACTACAATAAAACAAACTGCATAAACATGTCATAGTCTGAATTTTTGTTAATCTTAATCAGTTTCCTGCTTACAAAAATTCAGTTAAATCTAAGTAAATAGCTTAAAGCATACAAATGACCCAACCAATAAAACCTTTGTGCTGAAATTGCTCAGTTCAGCAGCTCTGGGCACAAGAGAATTGTAATCGATGCAACAGAGCCCACTCCATC
The DNA here is from genome assembly GCA_015108175.1 of Pelvicachromis taeniatus. Classification (NCBI taxonomy): domain Eukaryota; kingdom Metazoa; phylum Chordata; class Actinopteri; order Cichliformes; family Cichlidae; genus Pelvicachromis; species Pelvicachromis taeniatus. The sequence goes on from VURO01027488.1 coordinate 37,006, forward strand.
TCTACTTGCACTTAACACCATGGGATAGCCCTATGGTGTGTCTGCAAAGCGTTAACGGTTGTACTGACACATCAAAAGAAGGAAACCAGAAGATATTATTACATTATTTGTAAAGTAATCTACTTTAAAAAATACAAATATCCATTACTCAAACCCCCAAATGCATATTTATTTAATTTTATGATTTATATCTAATGTATGTGGTCACAAGTGCTCAATTAATAACACTCAAGGGGTCTTGTGTGGGTGCATGTATTAATGCCACCCACATTATACTCAAGAAGCCCAGTGCATCATAGGCACTGCTCAAACAGGTTAGTCATGGCAAACTAATTGGAGAGAACTGCATCATTCTTCTCAGCATTGCTAATGAAGGCAGCGCCGGTGCCATGGGAGGGTAATGACAGCAGTGTCCCCAAACATGAATTTATTTTAGGGTTACTCCAGACTTGAAACTATAACTTTGTCTCCACTAATGATGAGGACAATATACAGTACATAAGTCAGAGACATGATTATTTCTGCTTACAGTCCCATGCCTGTTTCTAATTATTATCACAATATCTCAGTGCAAGGCAGAGTTGCTGACTCATGCACTGGGTGTTTCAGTCAAACTTACAATTTCTCTCCCTCATAGTTGGCCTTCCACATAAATGCCATGGCAAGCTTACAGCATATAGCACATTTACAGTATAACACTGTCACCTTATGAACTCTAAGGAGTGAAATTCAGAAAGATTTGTAGAACTGAGCTTGTGGAAGCTGGTTAAGAGATTTTTAAATAACTTAAACTAATACTTACTTACTTTACTTAGTGCTAGAGTATATCTGTGCACTTTGTTTGCTTAGGTAAAATGTCTCTTTGTGCACATCACCAAGTGATTTGCCATGCTACTGAAGTCTAATTCCCCGGTGTGATTTCTATTCCTACTCTCTCATGAGAACTGCTGCTTAGCACCTTCTGCAAGTCTAGCTGCCTGACACTCAGGTGAAGCCTTTGTGTAGTCAAAAACAACAACACTTAAGTTGGTAGGGAACTGTAGCAAATATGTGCAATGTTTAATAAGGTAAACAACACCTCGTATTACTATACTTATTAAAAACAAACACAACAGTGTGAGGACATGTAATATGCTTGAGGCAATTTAGTGTGGCCAAGAGTCTGATCTGTGTTTAAACCAGTAGTTTTACCAGAATTTTATTTGATCTAAAGAAAATCAATTAAGGCCTAAACTGCATTGAAATTAAATTTGGCTGTGATATTGTTTTCCCATTTTAATACATTGTGTAAGATTTAACTCTTTTCTCTCTACATCACACACCTACATCAAACCCTGGACAAGAAAGGTTTCATCACTTGCCTCCTTGCTTTCCCCTGCTGTAAACAAATGCCTTGTTTTCCCTCAGAGACTCACTGTTTCTATGCAAAGGCTGCTGCTCTACAGTGTTTGAGTTTTCTCCCACCTGTCTCCCACCACAGAGACACAACAACTAACTTTCCATTCTCCCTTAGGGCCACAGCAGCAGAAATATCGCTCAGGCTAAATAGCTACATGAAAGAAACAATGAACGAAGGCGGAGGTGGAGCTTTTCAAAGGATTTCATTCTTATAGTCACTGAGAAACAAATCAGAAAGTTATAGTTTGAATTTAGTAGCTTCATAAACCTGAACAGGTATAGAGGGCAGCAGCTTCCATTGCCATTTCTCTGAGGTAGGGCTCTGATTATTCAGTCATCACTTTCTAATGTAGGTTTCAACATTCATCACATTTATGGAATGCTATAATGCAAGTCAAAAGCTATAATACAGTTCATTTCATGTTTTCAGTTTCCTTTCATAGTAGTGGGACATGCTAGTAAGGCAGAATAAATTCTCTTTCTGTAAAAGGAAAACCTGTAGACTCTGATCCAGCTTCGGAAAACAGAAATTAATAGGGTTTTCATTTTGCTCATGTAAGTCTCATTTAGCCATGCTGTGCCAAGCCATGATTTTCCTACAGCCTCACAGCAGGGGCTAGCCAAGCAGCTGTGGTCCGTCTTTATAGCAGGGCAGATGAAGGCCTCTTTCTTTGAAGGACCCTCATGGCACTGTGTTGGTGATGTGTAGGTGTACACAGAGCTTTTCAGACCTACATCTATACAGGGCTGTGCAATATGACCAAAATCTCATATCCCGATATAAGACATGTCTAATCCCGATAAGGATTATATCACAAAATAGTGCATTTTCTGTAAATTCTGTGACTTGTGTGAAGTGTTTTCAGCTGGGTGTCGTGTACATGGAGTCGTGTGTTTTGACCAATGGATTAAACTATATATTTTTAGATATAAGTTGTAACGGCCGCAATATTCTTTGAGAGTATTTATTACATGGCGTGCTGCGGGGAGAAACCTGTTATAACGTTTGAGTCAACGGTTTATTTTGAGCACCTGACGGCTCTTTTTTGCTTCTCATCCGTAAACTCTCTCCTTACTCTTTCACCTGATTCTTGCATAGGTGGTAGAAGACTCTGTGGTGGGACCGGTTTGCGGCATAATTTGCATAGTACAATTTTCTGGTCCGTGTTAGACTTTTCATAACCAAACCGTGTCCATTCTCTGTGCCTTCATCCACACAGTGACAATCCAAATGATGAAAAAATATTGCCATAAACAGTGTATTTTGCGACACCACGAAAAACAAACAATAGCGTATAATATAAAAACGATAGACGTCTTAATTTCGTCATCCGATATATATCATAATACTGCACAGCCCTACATCTGTACGTTAAGGTGGTCTACTGCCAGCTGAGGGCAGTTTTAAAATTATCTGGAATGCTGACTACTCTTGTTTAGACATTTTTGTTTTGTTTTCAGCTTAGCCCAAAACTATATACAGAAGTTCTTTGTAATGAAACAGAGTGTTAAAAACAACTAAGGACTTTCTTAACTATGGCTTTGGTCCTCATACTATTCTTATTCCAGCTGTTAAATTCAAGCACTTGACCTACACACAGTGACACTGATGTCAACTGATGCACTTTCAGCCGTTTAGAGTGCATCTTCAGAGCCTCTGTCCTGGATGAATTTGCATCATCTTGTGTGCCCAGCCAAAGAGCTACACAAATGGACGCAAATATGGGACCACAAATCTGGCTTTAGCTGTGTCCTGAGACTGTGCTGGATGCTATGTTTGGTGCTCAGCACTTCTGTAGCTTCTACTTGAACCTCTGTGATTAGTTTCACTTTGGTTTTCGAATTTTTGCTTTCAGATTGAAATAATACAACAGTGTGTACTGCAATGTTATGGTTATTATAATATTCAAAAATGAATCTACCTCGCTATAGCTTCATGTCAATCTCCACATGTAACCTTGCAAGACAGATGTGTTTAGACATATGCATGCTTCTGAACATATAAATGTGTGTGTGTAGCAGCTACACTGACCCATCATCATTATTAAATGGAAGAAAAGAGGATATTTATGACTTCTGATTTACTGTTTAAATTACACTGCAATCTGATGGTGCACTTTGATAGACAGTCGTTTGTCTTGCCACCTGAGCGTTTTAACTGGTGAAAAACACCACTGAAGAGCAGGGACAGATGAGCCCTTTTACACAGATAAAAACACACTGGTCTATAGGTCTAAGGATAAACTACTTGGGGAAAATGTTATGACAAAAGCATCTTAGCATGTTCAGCTGATATCTGTCCGCTTGTGTTAATTATGATTGGCTAAATCAATCATTACTGTATTAAACATATAAAAATCTCTTCGTGCAGGAAATGAAAAATAAGCTCCCACTGTGTGCGTTTCTCTCACCATATGGGTAGGGCTGCTCTAATAGGTAAACTTCTATGCCACCCCGCCCTAGGAGCGATGCTATTGTTCATCTGTGATTCCGCAAGGTAACTATGGAGTAGGAGACCCTGTCCAACTGGTCAAATCTGGAGTCCAAAATTGTACCAGAGGGTACACATAATGCCAACACACCTAAAGAGCTAGTGGCTCCAACCATAGAAACAAATGAGATACTTTACATAAATAAAGTTCGACAACAGAGAATCAGATCCTGATCGTGCTGCGAGGGAACAGGAAGTCTATAAAATTCCGTACTGTGCAACTCTTGAGTCAATCTTCATTTCTCTATATTTTTTATTAGGAAAAGGGAAATTGGTACAATAGGTGAACTACACAATTCTAACATCTTGAAAGTCAATATTTGGTCCAGTCTCCTTTATATTTAAACACAGTCTGAACTCTCTTAGCCAGGCTTTCTTATAATTTCGTAAAGTGGAGCATTAAAGAATAGTTCTCTAGGCTTCTCCAAAGACACTGAAAGCTCCTCTTTGGCTTTCTTTTGTTGTGTTGTCTGACAGGATGATCCCACAGTGCTTTGATAATGACTCATAGTGTTCCACTGTATCGAACATGCTTTTATTGAATTGGCAGTGTGTTTAGGATCATTGTCATGGTGATAATTTAAATTGTTGTCAATCAGATGCTTTCCTATTAGAGACATGTCTTTCAGATACTCTTGATCTTCTGTCGATAGTATTTTAGGCCTGCCAGTTCCTCTTTTGCTTAGTTTCCTCCAATTTTTTTATGACACTCTGCACACAATTCCAGGATATGTCAGGTTTTTGGCGAATAGCTCTCTGGCAATCACCTTGTTGGCCCAAATCTTATATTTATGCCTACCAGACTGTTATTTTTGGCCTTTTGTCATAGATTCAATTTAAGAAAACAAACTAAATCATCTGCTTTTGTGACAGGCTGCTGCTAATAAAGTGCCTGAAGATACAATTTTAAATTGATCCTTTGATAAGATGTCTGTTATGTGTTGACAACACTCGTTCATCCCTTGAGTTAAGTGCAATTTTTAAAAATCTTTTAATGTTTCATAGGTCAGTGTTAAGTAGTTTAAAAAAAAGAAAGAAAGAAAGAAAGAAAGAAAGAAAGAAAGAAAGAAAGAAAGCATTCCTCTGAAAATGATCAAGTACAAAGACCTGATTGAAAAAATAGCAGTTAATGTGCAAAGAAACAGTTTAAAAGTCTGGAGAATTACTGATTGAAACCACAAAAATTATAATATGTCTGGCTCTTTGGAAGCAAAATATAAAGAAATAAGGAGTGACTCAAGACTTTTGCACATTACTGTATACATTTTACAGTAATTTATATATTTTTTTTCTTAAATCTACCACACTAACAAACATTATTGTGATTAAAAGCAGTCAGTGCAAGCTGCACGACATGTGTTGACCTCACGAGCCATTTCTGTTTTTCTGTTCCGCTTTTCAGTGCATGTTAATTTAACATTGCATCAACGTACTTCAATTAAAATATGTTAATTCATGCTGGGTTGCTGTGCAGCATTAGATATCATGGTGACCGTGATGTTTAGCAGAAATAATTTCCATTATAATGTTACAAGTGTGGTAAAAACATTTTTTAAAAGAGCTGAAAACAACCCATTACATAATGGAAAAATAAATGCCTAGGTTGTGGTGTATAATTTTGCCTGCTGGTACATATAAAACCCATCTTACCCCATGTCATGTGCAAACAACCTAACCTTTCTTTTACAGACTGATTACTGACAAAATAAATTATTCCTTACTTGTAGTAAGTAGTGTAATGTAACACAGAGATTAAAAGTATAACATAGTAATGGTTAGTGATTACCTGAGGCCACAGCAGCACTGTTGGTCTGGCTGCTAGTGCTGCTGACATCTACATACATCTCATCTTCTGCTTCGGTAGAAGACTCAGAAGACAAGTCACCGCTGAGCTCCTCACTGGAACTACTGGTGCTGTGGTGTAGAGCATACTTCTTGCGTGCAAACATTTCACGATTCTTTCTCTGCTGTAGTAGTCGCTCCTTTTGCTTCTGAGTCCGCTGACCTCCTCCAGGAGTCGTTTTCACAAAGCGTTTCCTATGTAGAGGCCGCCGGCTGCTCAGGCATGCCCGCTTCAGCAGCACAGGCTCAGCATCAGACCGCACCCAGTTATGAGTGCGGCTGCCCCGAGTTCGGCCCAGAACAGGGCGCAAGCCGACTCCAGGGGCTCCGCCTGCTGTCAGGGAAGGGGCCTTGTGTTGGCCTCCGGCTGCTCCAGCTTCCCCCTCGTCCTCTGAGCTAAGAGTGTCCGAGTCCCCGAATCGCAGGCTGGATGATGGGGACGAAGCACAGTCACTAAAAGAGGACTCGTGATTATGCTCATCCTCGCTGGGGTGCTGTAAAAGTTCTACTCTGGGACGCTGAGGGGCCAGTGAACTCTCACTGATGTGACCATCCTTGAGCGAGCAGTCTGATGGGCCTGCCTGTTGGCCTTTTCGTTTTCTACGTCCGGGAAAGCTCCGTTCTGAGTCTCTGTGTGTCCCTGTGTCCCTCAGGGGCCGATGCCTCGACTCACAAAGGGTTTCAAAATCGCTGCCAGCTTTTCCAATCACCTCCATGTTGTTAGAGAAGCTCTTGGCTGCCTCCATGGGTTCAGGATTCACCAGTTGCTCCTTCATATGCTCCTGTTTGTTGGCGGCCTCAGACGGCACCTCACTCTTCATGGTGGCAGGTCTGACCTCACGGAGCAAAAACCAAGCGAACTTGCATCAATTCCAAATCCTCTCACCACTGCATGTCACCAAACCTAGAAAAGGGGAAAAAAGGTAAGAGTTACAGAAACAGAGGCCAGTCAACAAAGAAATAGAAAATAAAATAAGCAAAATGTGAAAGAGTGCTGTCATCTTAATGTAGGTATGTTGGGTGAGGTATTAATAGTCCATGTTCTAATTGGGTTTTTTTAATGCGAGGCTTTACAGTAAACACACTTAAAGTCCTCAGTAGTCCCATAAAATATCAGGCAGATTTAATTGATCAATTTAACTAAATGAGACAATTCAAATCACGTGTTTGATCAAAAGAGCATTTCAGTGTACTTCAAATATGACTAAAATCTGCCTTACAGACATCATTTAAACTGTAGTAAATGTTTGTTTATCCATCTAGAAGAAATACCCTTTAGACGTAAAACCAAAAGAATCACTCTAGCAATGATTTATCATATCGTCTTTGTAGCACTAACTGTGTTTCCTTATTCCAACTCAAGAGCATGTGACCACAGCTAGGCTGGAGCTTGGCTTCCCGACTCTGGAGAACATCCTAGAAGTGCATGAGTGTGGATTTAAACAAAACCAAGTATTTGTTCTTAATATCCTTAACCAAATTCAGCATTTTTTTAAAATAAAATGCAGCATTTAAAAAAAATAAATAAATTGTAAGACAATTGTACTTCTCTATTTTCTGTCTGCACAGAATAACATTTTTGACATTTCACCGGCCAATCAACAACATGAAGAAACAGTAATTCACCCAAAACAATACTTCACCGTGTTAAATACAAGACAATCTATTCATTGAACAAGTCATTTTGTTTTCTTATACAAATGAACACAGAATGACCCACAGTTAGTGAAAAAGACAGCAAATAAATACTCATATTGCTGAGTCAAAGTAATCATGAGTCAACAATCCTGATGTGTTTGCATGGTTTTGGATACCAAGAAAAGCATGACACACACACACAAAAAAAAAAAGATCTCAAAAGGAGACAAATTCTCGTGTTTATTTCATGACTCTGAGACGGTATGAGTTATATTTGGGTGCACCAATGTGTATCTGAGTAGGAGCCTCTTTCGCTCTGGTGCCGTGGGAAAATTTTCACAGTGGTTTTGAAGTCGGCCAGAACAACGACAAAGCCAGTCATTTAGGATATCTGTGACTCCACGTGTACTTTCTGAAAGCACATAGCAGTCAACAGTGCTCTTTGCACCAACATGGAGTATAAAAACTGAGAGGGCTGTGTTTCCAAACTGTCAAGAAAATCACGATGCCATCAGTTATCAGTGAAACTGCTTTTAATGCAGTCATATTAGTCGTATCAAATCAAATACAATATTCAGTAGATGTAAAGTAGAATAATTTCTTGCCATACATTACAAATAAATATTCTGCATAGCTTGCCATTATTGCCAACCCTGGATTTGTGCCTGGAAACATATGGACTGCAAAGGAACACATTAGAAATCTGTAATACAAAAGGCTTTAAAACTGTCATTAAAAAGGGCAGAAAGCTTTCTGTTTACATAGTTTACATTGTTTTTCCAGCAGAACGTCTAAGACTCAAGAGATTATTAACTATGCTCTCAACAGTGTCTGCAGCAAATGCAGCAGAGTAACGCCAGAGCAGAGCCAAGCAGTGACTTCAGGATAGGTTAAGTACTGGAGGGTTAATACTCAGTAATCCTATCATGTTCATTTTTCAGTAAAGCTGTAATACACTCTATGTACCTCAATAGCTGCAAATATATTGATAGAGAAATTTTAAACTTCCTAAACATTAATATTAGCACAGTCAGCCTGGTTCTGTTTAAAGTATTTTCAAGCAAGAACTAAATATTTGATCACTCTTAAAAGCAGTATTTTTGTGGCTACCTTTTTTTCTGATTTAGGGCGCTTTATGCAGTCAGTAAAACCAAAGTCAAATAGTGTCTTAGTCTGCATTGCGTGCATGTAGTGATTTCACCCATAGCAACGAGCTGGTCATACTTGTTGACCGGATGCAATCAGAAAACAAATTCACGATGCTACTATTTCAGAATGCAATTTGGGAACATATTGTACTAACTCTGTCTATGCAGCCATCTGGAAGTACAAGTGATGTAACACAACACAAGAATATGAAATCAGTGCTTTGGTAGTCCCTGTCCACATTGTGTGATGGCAACAGAATTCACAACAACATGAATTGGATTTCAATTTTCTGCTTCAATCTGCTTTTAGAAAAATTTGAGCTCAAAGCTAAAATACCAAACGTGAAGAACACTGCATGCATTTAGGACAGACACAAAGTCAGCTGAAAGCAAAAGTAAATTGTTTCTCTTTAAGATACAACATGGGGATTTAAAAAAAATATTAAAAAAATGACTACACAGTTCAAGATCCCCCTGGCACTGTCTCAGTAAAATGCACTGCACTGCTTTGGTATGTACATTTGTGCATAAAACTCGTGTTGGATACAGAGCATTTCCTGAGACAGAGAAAAGCCAAATGCACAAGCGACGTCCATTAGCAGCATATTTCACAACAGCACCCGGGCTGTCATTTGACCTGAAGATGCAACTTCTGTCAAAAAGGGATGCTGGGTTTTATGTCAGAGGAGGGCGATTTGCTCAAGTATTTAGCAAAACTGTGAAAAACACACGCAACAACGATCGTACTTGCTTTTATATACAGCTAACACATAAGTGAGAGTGCTTCAAATCTCATTGTAAAAGCTGCGCAATGACAAGCATGAATTCAGGGGCCTCAGAGGACAGCCCTGAAGGGGGAAAAAAATCCCAAAGGCTCAAAGCTGCACCATAATACTGCTGATTTCTAATGGAGGCGATACGATCATGAAGAAAAGGGGGTGTTCTAACACGTTAACTGGTGCCTGTAATAGAAAATACATGGGGGTGGGTGCAAACAGAAATGGCAACAGCAAACCAATTCAAGATGTACGACTGATTCAGTACTGCTGAGCACTAACGATACCCACAGTGCTTTCTGACCACTAACAACTGATTAGGCAAGCAAAAACACAGCTACATAGATTTATTTAGGCTGGCAGTATCGTGCCTGAAGCTGGGGGCTAAGCATACTTTCTACAACGCTTAACAATTACAATAAGCCCAGCTGCTGTCTGCCTGGCTGTCTGTCTCTCTGTGTGTGTATGTCCCACAAACGGTGCCGAAGTGACTGAGGCCGGATAATGTCGCTTTATTAGGGAAGCACTCTCATCAAAATATCGGCTACCAGTATTTCGATAACAAATCGAGAGAAACCGGAGTGGACAGCTAGCCATTGCCTGATAACTATCCCAGACAGACGACAACAAAGACAACACGTACCTGTGTCCAAGTCCTTTTTTCAAAATGTGTCACCGTCCTTTTTGCAACATGCGGGGTTGAATCCTGCGGGGAATAGTGACAAGTAGTGAAAACAGGTAGTTTTCTACGTGTTACCCGAACTGCAACTAGGCAGGCCTAGTACGCAGAAATCGCGACCCGGAGGACGGTAGCGGCCGGGATTGTGAAACTGGCAACACAGTCCGGAGCCGTGCCGAGAAGCAAAATCGAAGGCAGTGGGCCCCGGATGACTACGAGCTAAGCTAAAGCTAGCTCCACTTCACTCAGTAAATACTCGATTATAATCAGCCATTTTGGCTCGAAATGGAAAACCAGCTGACTCGGAATAGACAATACGACCTACGTGTTATTTCTCTATATGACAACATAAAAAAATCTCACTATTTGCCCTCGACGAAGTTCCCATTCCTGCCTTCCGAGGCATCCACTGTTGTTTACCCAGCAGGTCGTCTCTTGGCTTGGCCGCTTCTACAACGCAGTCATTGCCCGTGATGCCGCACGGGGGCGCTGAACCCCCGCCAGCTACTTTTACGACACTTTGCGACAGGTTCTTTACTCTTGAAAAGTGTGAAATAAAAATAATTATAACATGAAAATGGTAGTTACAGGACAGACGGGAGATTCTCTCTTTCTGCTGTTTCGTGCCAACAAGAGAAGAGTAGAACACCGGTTTAATTATAGGTGTTTACGCCTATTGCCGGAGTTAATGTAAGATTATGTGGCTTTATTTGAGCCTCTATTTCAAGTACTAGCACGCCCACTAGTGGACATAGATTTGATGTGAGCATAGATGTGAGATTTTTAAAAATAATAAGTACTATTCTTTTACCAAAAACTAAAACAATATCGCCACATGCATCCAATGATGTAAAATAAAAAGAAGAAGAAGAACAAGCTGGACCCTGACATAGTAATATGAAAGTAGAGCCTCTTCGATTCTAAGGCTTTTTTTTTTATCAGGATTTAATAAAAATTCATCTGCCTCTTTGTAGGTCTAAAAATAGACAAATACGACCTCAGATCACTTAAAAAAAAAACACGACATATTACATTGTGCCTTTTGTTATATAAGAAAAATGAAGCCAACATGCAGAAGCAGGAAAAATATTAAGTTCATATTAACTGCTTTCATAGGAATTAAGAGAGTATGAAGCAGCCAATTTTTGCTAATCAAATGCACTTGAATAACTGATCATCAGCAGGTGTGAGTAACTCAATAAAAGTAGACATTTGGGCATTTTCTTGATCTGGGTCTTATGTTAATACAGTGCCTAGGAGGAAATTCGTCAGCAATGATCTTAGAGAAGCATTTGTTGAAGAAATATTTCAAAACCATTTAAAATTCATCATTCTACAGTGAGAACAATTATGCACAGGAGGATAGCATTCACGACAGGTGTGAGCTTTCCCATGAGAGGACGTGTGAGTAAATTTACCCCAAGGTCAGACCATGCAATGCTCAGACACACTGCTAAAATAAACAAGAGTTACATGTCAGACTCTGCAGGTCTCATTTAGGATGTTAATTATTAAAGTTAATAACAGAATAATTAAAAAAAAAAGACTGAACGCTTGCTTGGAAGTGTTGCCAGCTTCTTCTCTCTAAAAAGACATGACAGCAGGGCTTAGGTTTCAAAAGTTGCATTTGAACAAACCTCAATACCTCTGGAACAATGTTCTTTGGACAAACAAGATCAAAGTGGAGCTGTATGGCCATAATACACAGCACCACATTTGGAGAAAGTCAAACATATATCAGCTCATATCAGCTGTCAAGCACAGTCGTGGAGGGGTGGAGGTTTGGTTTTTTTTGCAGCCACAGGACCTGGACACCCTGCAGCCATTGATTCAACCATGAACTCCTTTGTATTTCAGAGTATTCTAGAATCAAATGTGAGGCCATCTGTCCAACAGCTAAAACTTGGCCTAAATCAAGTCATGCATCATGTCAATGATCCCAAGCACAGCAGCAAATATACAACAGAATGGCTGAAAAAGAAAATCAACGTGACACAATGACCAGTCAAATTTCAGACCTGAACCCGACTGAAATGCTGTGGTGGAACTTTAAGAGAGCTGAGCTTAAGAACAAGTGCCAGCAAACCTCAAAAAAGTGAAGCAATGTCAAAAAGAAGAGTGTGCCTCAATCCTTCCACAACAATTTAAGAGACTGATTAAGTCAAAAAGAAAAGCATTACGTCAACTTGCTGCTGCTGATTGTGGTTCTGCCAGTTATGAAATCATGGAGGGGTGTACTTGGTGTAACATGTCATGTCTTTTGATTGCTGTACTTTCTTTTCACCATGACTGTATGTTCATAATTAATATTGTCAGAATCAGAAGGACTTTATTGCCAAATGTTGGTCAAGTATGCAACATCAAGAAATTGCTGCGGTACTTAGTGCGAACATACTATAGGCAATACTTAAATAAACATAGAATAAATCTAAAGTGCTGAGCAGATTGGTTTATACATGGGTGCAGGTGTTGACCAGTGCGAAGTGGAACAGGAGCAGAGAGCACAAAACAGGGTCATGCGTTTGTCCTAGAGCCAGTGGTGGCAACAGTCTTATGCTTATTGTTCATGAGTCCAACAGCAGAGGGGAAGAAACTGTTCCTATGGTGAGAGGTTCTGGTGCGGTAATGGACCGGAGCCTCCTGCCTGAGGGGAGGCTGTGTCCAGGGTGAGAAGGGTCAGCTGTGGTCCGACCTGGCCCGACCAGGTCCTCACAGGTCATGCAGAGATGGGAGCCTGCAGCCAATCACCTTCTCAGCAGAGCGCACAACATGCTGCGGTCTCTGTTTGTCCCTGGTGGTGGCTCCAGCATACCACACGGTGATGGAGGAGGTGGGGATGGACTCGATGATTGCAGTGTAAAATTGCACCATCTTCCGTGTTGGCAGGTTGAATTTCTTCAGCTGCCTCAGGAAGAACATCCTATACTGGGCTTTCTTTGTGATGGAGGTGATGGTGGGCTCCCACTTGAGGTCCTGGATAATGGTGGTCCCCAGGAAGCGGAATGAGTCCACAGTGGTGATGGGGGTGTCAGACAGGATGATGGGGCAGAGTGGGGCTGTGTGCCTCCTAAAGTCCAACAGTGGTGTCATCTGCAAACTTGATTAGCTTGACAGACTGGTGGTCGGAGGTGCAGTAGTTGGTGTTCAGGGAGAAGAGCAGAGGAGAAAAAACACAGCCTTGAGGGGTGCCAGTGCTGATGGTCCAGGAGTCCAAGACATTCTTCCCCAGCCTCCGTCTGGGCCAGGAGCTTTCCGAGCATTGAGTCTTCCTCACATCTGCTTCATGAATATAAAGGGTTGTGATGTGAGAAGGTGGTGTGAGGTCCTCACAGGTAGGGTGCAGGTGAGGAGGGGGGTGCTGTGGGTGAAATCTTTGATGTAGGTGATGGCTCTGTGGTGGGGGGAGCAGGGGAGGTGGGGTGATGAGTGTCCAAAGTACCTCTATTGTTGGGACTGGTGGAGGTGTGAAGATCAGTTGCACATTCAATTCACTGGATTCTCCCATCTGAGAGGGTGGAGAAACACGTAAAAGCTTAATAATAATGAATTACAGTAGTTCAAAGGAGAAGTAATAAATATATGAACTAGTTTTTCAGCATCACTTTTTAGAGATATTGCACAGATGCAAGAAAGCAGTCCTATATATTTGTGCATTGAAGGGCATATCCTGGTCAAAAACAACTTCTTTTTTTTTTAGGACTGAGTACAATAACATAGTCAGAGTTTAGAAACAGAAGATTGTACACATCATCATTTTTTTCCCTTAAGACATGTCTATGAGTTTAACTAATTGACTTGTGTCATCTGGCTTCATGTAAATACAACTTTGTGTCATCTGCATAGCAATTAAAATGCATACAGTGTTTTCAAATGACATTATCAAAGGGAAGCACATATAATGTAAAAAGTATCGACCCCAGCACAGAACCCTGTAGAATACAGTGGTTAACTTTGGTTTTGCTGGGAAGACTCATCTTTGAGGTCTTGATGCTCAATCATCCAGGTAAGTAAATCCCAAAAGAGTTGATTCTGTTCATCTGGATGTAGCGTTTTCAGTGGGAGAAATGTTTCAACACTCATCCAAGTGACTTCTTCAGTCTCAGCTGACTGCAGGTTTCCCCAACCTTATAAACAGTACATTTGCATAATGACTGAAACTAGCACCACTGAAGGAACAATGGGATGGGAGGTCAGTTCCTTGATCATTAATATGCAAATTCTCATGACCATTGATCAACAATTACTGATCAAAGGTCTTTGATCAGTGATCGGGGAAACCTGCTGCAGTCAACTGAGACTGAAGAAGTCACTTGGATGAGTGATGAAACGTTTCTCCCACTGAAAACGCTACGTCCAGATGAACAGAATCAACTCTTTTGGGACTCATCTTTTAGATGCAAACAAAATTAGTTCCATTCAGTAGATACATTAAAACCAGTTCGGGACATTTCCTTTAATACCAACTATTAAACTGTTGTAATCAACAGCATTCAATGCCAGCGTCAAGTGGGATGAGGGAAGAAATAACTCCACAGTCAGAGGCAATAAGAAGGTAGCCCTCTTATGAAAGGTAAGGCATAGCTGTTTCTCTGCTATGATGCACTCTAAATCCTGGCAGAAATTCTTCCAGTAGACCATTCTTCTGCAGATGATCACATATTCAAAACCCAAGAAAGGTCAGAAATTGGTTTTATAATTATCTAACACATCTGGACCACATAAAATCTTTTTAAATAGTAGTTTAATTACAGCTGCCTTAAAAGCCTGTGGTAGCCTGTTACTAAATATAAGTTGCTCACATTTAAAAGTGAACCATTCATTTACTGTAAAACTTCTTCGGCCTTGTACAAATGGACATGTTAATTGGTTTGAAACGTAATTAGCTCAGAGAGCTCAAGATGAGAGAAGCAATCTGGATAAATTGTAGTATTAAAGTTGGTCCACTCAGTGATTGGGCTGTAATCAATAATTTTTTCTAATAGTTAAAATTATATTTGTAGAAAAAGTCACTACTACTCAGAGCTAAGGCCATACAGGGCTCAGCAGAGTCGTGACTCTCTGTAAGCCTGGCTACAGCGCTCAAAAGAAACCAGAGGTTGTTCCTGTTTTCCTCTATCAGTGCCTCACAGTGAGAAGTAGCTTTAAGGAGGGCTGTTTTTAATAATGTAACGTAACATAACATTATAATGTAAGTATTTTTTTTTTCCAGGGCAGTCAAAGGTTTTCTAAATTAGTGGAACGCTGTTTCCTCTCCAGCTTACAGCTCATCTGCTTTAAGTCAGTCTGAATAATAACCTGGGAGTCTCTTTTTTCAGAGGAGCCACAGTACTTAAAGGACAGAAACTGTATTAAGATTATGCTCAAAACTCTATGTTTGGGCAAATGACTCACAGTCACACAGACATCCTAAAAATCATATAAACATAGCAGTCTAGTCATGTTTGTTGTGCTGATAACTAAACTACACTTTTTCAAAGAATAGAAATATGTTGTTTTTTTCCCCCAATCTTAATTGGTTTGGGCTATATTAATAACCTTTACTGACAGAAACAGATGAGGGACACTACAAGGAGTAGTTAGTTAGTTTGCTTAGTAATTACTTTGTGATAGCATATGTACACCCTTCCAAGTAAAAACTGTGTCACTTGTTATGGCCAGGTGGAGCATGTGGAGACTACTGTCAGGGGTGATTTGTGACAGGGGAGCAGCAAGAATAAAAGGAAAGGTTTACAACATGGTATTGAGACCTGTTATGATGCATGGTTTGGTGCCAGCGGTGTTGACAAAAAAAAAGAAGAAGAAAAAAGACAGGAGACCAATGATGGAGATATTAAGATTTTCACTACAAGTGAAGATGATCCCCAAAAGGAGCATCCGAAAAAAGAAGTATGCGCCTTAACAATAGATGTCGCTGCAGCATTTAATCAATAGCTAATGAAAACCAACGATGAAGAAGCGGGGGCGTCTGCGTGCACCCATTCCGTAATCTTGAGGTAAAATGGCGTCGGGTGCCATTTCAACCGAGTGCAAAAAGATATCGGAATTAAGAGTTGTTGATCTTAAATCGGAGCTCAAGCGAAGAAATTTGGACAGCTTTGGTGTTAAGAGCGTTCTTGTCACGCGGCTGAGACAGGTGAGTGAGACGGAGCTGACGTATGCAGAGACTGTGACCGAGCCTGGCTCCGCGGTGCACAGATGCTAATGCTAGACCGTGTAGTTACAGATTTCCTGTTGATTCTAACGAGCAACACTCGAGTTTTATTGCTAGAGTGACCGAGTTTGTTTTTTAAAGCCATTGAAGCTGATGTGAATATCTGGTGGGACATATGTCGTGTTTGTGGCTCGGACCAAGAGCCACGGGAGGTTGTGAGTCGTATATAAAAATGTTAATGCTCGCCTTAAATTAGCGGGGGTGTCCAAACAAAAGGCCTGTTTATTCCCCCGTCGCCTCAAAACGTCAGAGGACTCTGTCGTTCCTCACGGCTATACGAGGCCGCATTTGAGGACCACTTAATCTCAGCGCAAACAGTTGCAGCAGATTGCGCGTGATTGATCCCAGGTGCTGGAAGTGTGGCTTTTATTGTTAAAATACGCATGCGCTCATTCTAAATCCGTATTTAAATAGAACCGTGGTAGCTACGTGTTTTCGGCTTTGCATGGTTTCAATTGAGATTTTTAACGATGAGTAGTGACACATCCAGGGTACGGACAGAGGTGTTTTTTTAATGTATTTATGTATTTATTTTTTAATGCATGTAGCCGAACATATGGTTGGTTTAAACACACGGAGGATCCTGTTTGCTAGAGTTTTAGCTGAACGATAATGCTGTGTGATGTTGACATTTAAAAGTCACTGTCCATAATGATCTATAATCCGCTTTGCTGCCTAAGAAGGAGTTGAGCTATAAATATTGTTAATATACGCCGCCGGCTTGCTGTTTTGGTGCGCAATATTTCAGCCTTGCATATAAACCAAACCAGAGTGTGATTAATTTGTGTGGTCCTTGAAGCATGGCAACAGTACAGTGTCAGTGCATTTATCTAGCTCTCTTATTGTGTGCCAGCTGTTTTATTTCATTTGCATACGATTAATTAGTAATTCTAGCTTGATTGTTCTTTAAGGCTATTGATGATGAAGGTGGCGACCCAGAAAACATTCAGCTCCAGCTCTCAGCTGAAACACCAACTCGCAAAAGTGGAAAAGCTAAAGGTAATCTTGTTTTCTTTTATAAGAGTCAGGTTGCTCCAGGTGCAGTCAATGAGACCTTGGCATCCTCTGTTTGTTATAGGAAAGTGTGAATTTTGGTGAGTGGGTGCTGGCTCTTACCCAGTGACAGCATTCACAGAGAGGGTGCTGCACCAAATACCTCCTCGTGAATGTTTTGGTCTCTAGCAGATTGACTGACTGGCCTCTTGGCCTGCATCAGTGGGGTTTTACCAAATAATTTAAAGTGACTGCCAGCAGCCACATTCAACCGACTGGGGAGTACATATTTGTACTTATGACTGGAGGTTGCCAGATGGTCACCGACTGATGTGATTGGGGCCTCGGCGAGTTCATGTTGAGGGATGAATTATTTTCATGTCGAGTTTTAATGCTTTAAATTAATCTTTTAGGAAAGAAAGTGGATTCGGATTTGGACAACACCGTGGAAGATGATAATTTTTCCAAGGTGACTATACTAAGCACCTCTGGTGTTTGACACAACTCCTTTTTGTTGTTGTACTTGACACTGATGGCCTTCTCAACTCACCTGAGTGTTTTTGTTTTCTAGGAGGCAGAAGAGTATGAGTCAGAAAAGGGTATGTATGATGGCACGCCAATCCCCAATGCTAACATTTGGATAGTTTTTTTTTTTCTTTCTTTCTTTCTTTCTTTCTTCTTTTTTTTTTTCTTTTTTTTTAACGGCTAACTCCAGGTACAATGCTTATATCATGTGGTATTTCATGCTTATGGTAGCTACCGCACCTATCTAGGTTGCAACACATTAAAAGGAGGAACTGATATTCAGACATTTCTCAAGATCGAGTCAAGGTTTTTTTTTTTTTTGTTTGTTTTGCATCGCATGTGACTCATTGGATACAGGATTAATGGGTACCCAGTTTTCTTGGATTGCTCAAAATATTTAAAAGAAACGTTTGCTTCAGTGAATTTTTGTTTTTAGTGGCATTCGTCTCCCTACGGCACCTAAGGAAATGAAGATTGAATATATTCACTGTGTTGAATGAAAATTGGAGGCAGCACCAACTTGTAAGTTTTGAGGATCTTTCTTGTTGATGCTGTGATTGACAGCATGATTGGACAGGACCTGTAAAATGTGTGTTGGGTAGATCTGAATGCCTCACTCCGTTTGCCACAGGAAACAGGCACCTCATGACAGGTCTTGTCAGTTGAGACGCTCTGTGAAGTCTGTACATGGGGTCACTCAGGAACTGCGACATTCATCTGGGCATGTTGTACGCATACAGAAGCCGTTTGTCAAGAAGCAGCGAGAAACCTCATACATTTGTACCCAGGTGGCTGCAGCCGCACCATGATGCTTGCAGTGAAGATGCCACAACATGTTCAGCAAGGCTAGACTGTCATACACAAAGGGATGGACTCTTTCTACACTGCATGGGTGTTACTGAATGGACACATTACAGCAGGTTGGATTTGACGATAACTATATTTTTAAATCCCCCCCCCCCCCCCCCCCACCACAAACAAATAAAAAAAAAAACCCCCAAAACCAAAAAA